>JAABOM020061578.1:0-10905 GCA_011800125.2 Solanum clarkiae
TTCTTTCATTTGCCAAACTCAAGCTTATCACCATACTTTCCCAAATTGAACCAATTAAGAACGTACGGGTTCTGACAACAACCATGAATAAGACTCTAATCGATGCAGTGTGTTGGATGCCGAGGACCATTAACAACCTAATGCTCTGAGGTCAAGTTTTTCACGACCCAAAAAGCTTAGGGGCTAGATGTGACACGGCGCATGGGGAACCCGAAGGGACCCCAAGCAAGCCTCTTAACATATCATTACACACCCTTGATCACAAAAATAATAAAATACAATAAGATAAGGTAAATAGGGATAAACGGGACTAAGGGACAACTTTCGTATCATAAACATCAAGAGTCAAGAGAGAGTCAAGCTCATAGCATAATACATAACATGTCCAACAACACCTCTACTACATAGATAAGAGAGAGGGCCATGACAAGCAACCGGGCTCACCCTCATAGTCAATACATACATAAAAGAAAGATAGTCTTAGAACATAGTATGAGATCATAAACATCATCCCCGGAATGGAGAACTCTCCAACAAGTTTGGGAGAAATCGTTCTAGCTACATGGAGGAGGATGCTCATGTGGGGCTCCAGTTCCTATATGGTGACATCATGTAAGCATAGAATATGCATTAATATGTTTGAATGTACTAAGTATGTAGGATGCAATGCAACAAAAGATAGGTAACATGGTCAAAATGCATAATAATACTCAATAGATAGCATACTAACAATATGTCATGTATGGTCAATATTTGTAGTAAAACATGCGTACATAGAATATTTTACATGTGTAGGAAGAGACATTATGTGTAACCAAGGCCTACCACCTCCTTGATGAGGCGATTGAAGTACGAACCCCTCAACAAGGTTGCACGGGCCTACTACCTCCCGAGCAAGGCAATTGAGGTACAAACCCCCAACAAGGTTACACAGGCCTACTACCTACTGAGCAAGAAAATTGAGGTACAAACCCCCAACAAGGTTGCAATGACCTACTACCTCCCGAGCGAGGCAATTGAGGTACGTACCCCCCAATAAGGTAGTTCGGGCCTATTACCTCCCAAACGAGTCGATTGATCAACATCCAACACTAAAGATATCTTATGAAATCAACACTTTTATACCATACTTTCATCATCATAAAGTTATACAAGTCATAGGTCATGCATTAGAACATTAATGACTCAAAAACCCTAACCAGACATTTTATCAAACATTTGGCGAGTGTGTAGTACTAGTGTAAAATCATCCAATTCAAGAGCGAAATCATACTAGATAATTTAGTGTAAAACCATCAATAGATACTTGGTAATACCCTCAAGCAATATACATCAACACCCTTCATCAAATCTCACAATAAATCCTAGATTCATAGCTCAAAACATGCTAAAACAATCACAACTTCATGAACCCCAACATAGTGTGCAGTGAAATTCATAATAAGCAAGACCCATGAGTAAATCAAATTTAAATCATGCAATTTTAGTTAAAAGGAAGCTTGGGCATCATGGGTAAAAGTAACCCATGAAAGAAACCCGCATACCTTGACTTTGGAGAATCCTTGAAAAAGATTGAAAATGGAGACTTGAAGCTTCAATGAGAACCTTAAGATCCGGATGAGTTTTGGGACTTGAATTTTGGAGTGAAACATTTGTCTAAGTGTTTAAGTAAGTATTGGGGAATGTTTTTAATGATATGAGGGTGAAATTTGGCTAAGTATAGGTATTTTCACGTTTGAGAACACCTAGGCCCAAGACTCAAAGGTATTGGACCAAATTAAAAAAATTGGAAAGAAATAACACCAGTCTGTGTCGCGCCAAGGGCGCGGATGCTCACTGGAAATTGCATTTTGCAATTTTTAAATTTTGATACAGTTATTCTTAAATTGGGGTTAAACCCATTTTCCACACAATTTGACCCTCCAGATAAAGAATATGAAGTCGAATTTTCGATATCATGCATGAATTTTGAGATATATGAAAATTACGATTCTGGGCACTTTTGAGGTACATTTTCGGGCACTTTTTGGGATCATTTCAAATACAACTTCTCTAGTCAATGGGGGTATTCGGATGGCTCATGTACTCCAACTTAGTCCCAGTCAACATTTTGAAAATCATTTGCATCTTCTATATTATCATCATGGACGCTCCTATCTTCCTCCATCTTAACACCTATTTTATCAATAGCAAAAACAACAAGAAAACAGTAAAACAAGTCTAACTATAAGAACTCAATTCAGCAAACCCTGCAATCACAAACAAATGCCACTCCCTAGCAATGACGTCATTTTTTGTGATAGCTCAATCCCATTACTCAAAGGTAGCAGGGATGGTCATCATTGGCATATTACCCAATAATAGAGTTAGGTTGAACTCCCACAGGGAGTGAAGGTTTGAGAGTTGAAGTATTTCATTGAATTAGGTAATTGTAGGTACAAATTGGGGGGTTACAATAATCAAATATTGAGATTTAGCAAACTACAATTAAATTGGCAAGTTAATCAACAAATATCAAAATGTGTTGGGGATGCGCAAATATGAGATTAGATTTACTAAACTAGTCTAAATATTTGACTAATTGAGTTAAAGATAAGTGAATAGGCTAGGATGTTGGTAACCTAAGTTCAATTAGGACGCCAAGGAATTTCATACGATTCAATTATGATGTCATATGTGGATCACTCCAGGGATATGCCTGGCCTGAGAAATCACAACAAACTACCTAATACTTTAGCCATTGAACCTATGGTTGTGGCATTCAACTGAAACCCAGAAGGTTCCAACTAATACATTCATTTCACACTCTAACTACAACACAACAACAACAACAACATTACCCCAATGCCTCAAAAGCTCCCGCCCATTGCGGGGTAAGGGGGGATCGGATGTACACAGCCAGACCCCTATGTTTAAAAATATGGCGCGACTGTTTCCAGCATTTCACACTCTAACTACTCAGATTAAATTAATAATTAGAGATCTGAAGTAAACACCAAGTTTGCAACCTTAGGATTATAGATGAAACATAGCAATGAATAAACATTCACTCAGATTAACAACAATAAGTCCAAATATCAAAGACCTAGCATTAGAAATTAAAAAAAAACCCATACTATTTACGCACCCTCAACATGGTGTTTTAAGCCACTTATTCTTAAAAATAAAGGTTTAATACCAATTTCAGTAGCTGAGTACATGGGTATCAAGGGTTAAAAAAGAAAATTTGACTTAAATCAACCAATCTCTCTAATTTGTGCCTCCACAAGTTTGAAAACCTCTAACCCTTGTATTATATAGCAAGAGTGTTCTAAGTACCCTAATCTCACTCTCTCTCTATCTGTAAAAACTTAAAGTGAATGATATGTACAATGTATTTTCTAAAATGCTTAAATAGTTCGTCCAAAATCATCAGAGTTTGTGCACTAATTTGCCACTCAGTGGTCAAGGTCAGCCATCAGCGAGCACTTCGGTGATACACTGAATCTGCACTTGACCGATTTCTTCTGCATTCCATTGAGGACTTGGGCCTTTGTAAGATTAGGCAACAGACCATTACTTTGAAGATCATGTTCGGTGATACACCAAAGTTCTTTTTATGTCGCCCTTCTGTCATGATCTTGGGGTCCTGAATACTACAACATTAGGCGATCTCTCCAGCCATTTGGCAATACGTCAGATATATTTTTTTATTCTGATTCTGACCACCTTTCGGCATGAGCCTGAGACTTGGTTACTGAAATATTAGGTGGTCTCATTGAGCATTTGGCAATGCGCTGACTAGGTCAGCGATGCCTCCTTTGTCCGTCTTTCTCACACTTCTTCTCCTTTTGCAAGTTTTGTTGAGTATTGTCCACTTTTAGCTCCATTCCTATCATAACACATGCATATTAGTTAGTCTTTGGAATATAATAGTACATTGAGGATAATATTTCTTTGCATTCTAAGCTCAAATGAGTCCGCGATATAGACTCATTAGAGCCAAAGGTGATAGAGATTTGGTTAGAACTACTTTCTCATTATTGAGGATAATCTTCTCTTCCCTCGCTAATTGCATAACTTTGTCCTTGAAGATAAAAATATTTTTTGAGAGGGTGACCCAAAAGTCTATGATATTTATAGTAGTTTCGGTCATTGATCTTTCCAGCTTTATCGGGCCGCTTCATCTCTGGCAACTCAATGAGATTTTGCTCAACCAATTAATCAAATATTTCAGAGACATCGAAATCCAGAAAAGGTATTCCTTTACTTGTATCTCCCTTAATGTCAAATTTCAATTTGGACGCCCTTGAAAAGTCATCTTCATTATTTTCTTCTTCCTTTCCTTTGACGTGAATTTCACAAGTGATGTATTGACATTCATGGATTCCTTGTTGTTATTTCTTGGCAGAAATTTGCTCCATCTCTTGGGTTCTTGTTTATTTTTTCCTTTGAGAGGGTCATGGACAGGCATCATATCTTTTTCTATAGAAGACATGCTTAACTCTATGTTATGAGCACGAATAGCTAGATCTTTGAAGGACTTCATCTTGATTCTTTGTAAGATGCAGAAAAGCCCCCAGTGCATCCCTTGGATGCACATTTCTATCACAGAAGCTTCATTAAGTCTATATTTGCAATTGAGCCTCACGTTCCTCTATCAATTTATGAAGTCGATGATTGGATCATCTTTCCTTTGATGAGTATTTGTGAGTTCTATCATGCTCACTATGTGCGTTGTGTTATAGAAGAGATTAAGAAACACATGTTCTAGTTGCTCTCAACTATTCATAGAATGAGGCTCAAGATCAGTGTACTAGTCAAAGGCATTTCCTTTTAAGGAGTGACGAATTGTTTGACGAGATAGTTTCCATAGGTCCTAGCATAATTATGTGTCTCTACAATGTGTGCGACATGCTACTTCAAATTTTCTTTTTCCTTAAATTGTTGAAATTTGGGAGGTTGATAATCGACATGCATTTTAAGACTATTAATCCTTGCAATGTAAGGCTTGGCATACATATGAGAAGACTTAGTTGAAAACTTCATACTTGTCCTTGATGGTTCCTTCAATGAACTCCTTGAATTGATCGAGTGGGATCATCCCTTCAACAGAAACTGTCATCTCCTTAATAGGTGATGCTTGCTTCACAGGATTTTTAGTCTCTTGAATTTCAATACACTTCCTAGGTGCATGGCTAGATTCCCTATTTAGTAAGCCATCTACCTTATCCATCAACTTATTAATGTGAGACTCTTAGTATTGCACATGCTTGGTCAATACTTCGGTTATCGTTGCTAGATTTTCAAGTTATTCCTCCATAGATAAAGCATCAGTTGTCATTGCTTGCATGATAGTTGGAGACATTAAAGAGCAGCATGGATTATCATGAAAGTTGATCTTTAGAGGGGTCATATTATGCGACACATATAGAGAAGAATCATTTGAGCCTTTTGCAGTAGATTTCTTGGAGCCAAAGACCTCAAGTAGAGCCAGAGCCTTCTTGATCTTCTCAGCAATACTATTTCTCCTTCTGATGCATTATTGGAGGACCTTGCTCCTTTTGGGGTTGAAGATCCAAAATTAGGAATTAGTGTGGATGCCACTCACAGTATTTATTATCCCAGCACAGTGGATTTGGTCCTCGTAATAGCTCTAACACTTCTAAAAGCAACAGCAAGAGATTCCCTCCCCTTCAGCATAGAACTTGGAGTTAACAACATTAGAGGAAATTGATTGGGAGTTGATCCTCTCTGAAGCCATTTTGATAATCTTTTATGCTTGAAAAGTTGAGATGAGATATAGAGATTGTCCCACTGGGCGTGTTAGAATTTGAATGGCAATAAAATTTGCGTCGAAAAAAATAATAATTAAGGAAAACAATATTGCAACTATCGTAATGTTTTTATTTCAAGGAGTGAGTTCTATAATATCTATGAATCATCTGATTTGTCTTTTCAAATATAAATTTAAAGGCTCTTCAGCTTGATCTTGAATCTTGTGAAATTTGATGGATCTGATCTTGACTTGTACTTACATTCAAGGGATTTTGGGCTTGATCTTGAATTTGGTGGTCTTGATCTTGATTTAAGGATTTGATGAACTTGAACTTGATATGGACTTGTTCTTGAACTTGATCTTGACTTGTAATTGAATTCAAGGGCTTTTGGCTTTACTCTTGTATTCTGTGGTCTTGATCTTGATGCGTTCTTGAACTTAAATGCTTGATTTCTTGATTTGTTGAATTCTTGTTTCTTATAGAGAAATCTGTGGCATTTGATCCAATGTTCTCTCTGGCTTCTTGTTAGAATTCTTGTATGTGAATTCTAAATTGTGAGGACTCTTATATATAATTGTAGAATAGAGGGATTATGATGAAATCGGACTTTTTTTGCCCAATTAGATTTAAGTGATGTGGCACAGAAAAAGTGATAGTAATATGTCTCCTTTCAAGTGACATGACAATATTTGATTGGTCAAAGTACGTCACTTGTATAGATGGCATATTTTATCGGCCTTTGATTGGGATAGGAATGTCATATCATTTTGACACATGGTATGATCCTATTAACTTCTTTATTTGACTTGGCATGCCACGTGTCAAGTGGGCCTCTAGGATGAGAGGATATTGAGCCGAATAAAGTGGGGCATCTTTTGTAGCCCAAATAAATGAATTTAGACTTTTAATCAAATTCATATTTTATTGGACTTAATTAATTTATCCAATTATATCAATCCACAATATTTATTTAGACTAATATATTTTGAATTCAAATCTTTTTATAAAATTTATACTTAAGAAATTTATATGATTACAAATATATATTAATTTGACTTTCAGTCAATTTTCAATATTCAATTTAAAATTTAATGCTTATGAAATGTTTTACTTTCAGATGAAATAATAAACAAGAAAATAAATTCACTTGTTAAATCGCATACTTTTCGTTGACGTTATCACCCCGATATTCAAATTTCAGATTTGTAATATTGTAATTTTTTTTTAAAAAAATGATAATCTGAAAACATTTCTTATGATAATATATTTTTTCTTTGAAAATACAGATTTATAATACTTAATAATTCGTATATATGAAAAAAAGATCTATACATATATATGTTTGAAATTGTTCATTCTTCACCTTCATAAACTTTAACAAATTAGCAAATGCACATTTTTGTCGTATTCAATACTACTCTTGTTCTCATTTTAATTTTTTATTTATCTTCTGTTAAAGTTGAAAATCTGCACAAAAATATGAGATATGAATTAATGTAGTGAATAAATTTATAAAGTTTTAGAAATATGATTTTAAATAAATACTTTTGGCATTACTTATAAGTAATTTTGTTGGTGCATTTCTATACCATGAATCATCCAAATATTAAAATCCCACTTTTTGAATTTGATGACATAGGCACTAAAAAGAATATAGAGATTAGCACTTGAATTTCAAGATGTTTAACTTAATAAAGCACAACAACTATAGATAAAATAAGACAATGAAGAGAAGAATTAGCAAAAGCTTCATGTGGATAAAATATTACTACCGGATAAATATAGATTAGAACAAATAATATAAATTTTAATAATGATTTTTCAATATTACAATACATCAAAATCAATCTAGTAATGACAATAGGATATAATATTGCAGGAAAAAAGTAAACTTAGAATCAAGAAAAACATTACAATTAAGTATTTAATTTATCAAAAATATGTTAAGTAAAAAACTTCCAAAAAACTTACAGGATCTAAACATCTAAAGAATATAAAATTAGTCTTCTATCAAGCTAAATTAAAAAACTCGTCGGTTAGAAAAAATTCTGACAAATCAATAAAGATGTTATGAAGGTATAAAGTAAAAAGAAGAAGAAGAAGGAGGAGAAGGAGAAGGAGAAAATTTATCTTCTATGAAACTAAATAAAAAAACTTATGGGTTAGAAAAAATTCTGACAAATCAATAAAGTTGTTATGAAAGTAAGAGAGAAGAAGTCTTATTCCTCTTGAAGAATATTCAGATGTATATTACAATGAAGGAAACCCTTATATTTATAGGAAAAAATTGATTTGGTCTCCAAGTAAGGAACTGTCTTGTTCTCCATGTAGGATTCCTAACTCTTAAAGAGATCTACATAATAGACATTTAGTATAACTCAAATATGTTTATAACACTCCCCCTTGAATGTCTATTTGCTAGATTATGTGTCTCGTTAAGACCTTGCTAGATAAAATCCACTGAAAATAAACTTTAGTGAAGGAAAAAGAGTACACATATCTAATACTACCATTTTGGAAGGCTTATTAAAAACCTTACATTAAAAACCCAATGGGACAAAACCTTGTGAGGAAAAAAAGAGTACATTACATATTAACTCCCCCTAATGAGAACATCAATCCAAAAACTTGAATCTTTGCATCTCAATCTTGTGTACCATCTTCTTGAAGGTTGCAGTTGTGTCACGACCCAGACTTGGAGTCTAGAAGTGACATGGCGAATGAGAACCCGAGAGTCCCCAAACAAGCCTCAAAGTATCCATATTCACATCATCGGTTTAGAAGCGTATACAAATAGTAAACACATAGTTCTAAGGGACGGAAAAGTAGGACTCATGCTATGGGGATATCATAGGAAAAGGGATTAATATGGATTCACATAACACGTAACACATAAAGACTAAGGGAAAGATAAGTATGACTCACTCTATGGGGGAAATTCGGGACATAGGATCTTCCACATTTCCACATCAAACATACATATATATTATAATTCTCATAATCAATTCATAATAGTCATATCGAATAGATAACCATAACCATATGCTCCAAACGCAACACATAGTACATATTCATACAAGAGTCTATAAGATGTCCAACAATGCCTCTAGTCATAAGATAAGATGAGGCCAAGACACATCCCGAGCTCAACCTCAAAGTAAATGATATAAACAAAAGTACCATAGGTAGAGGAATGGTGGCTTATCCTTGGAAGGTAGGACTCATAACAATAAGTATCTCAAATCAACTCTAGTCGTCCAACGATAGATGAAAGTAGTCTCAGTCCCTACAAGGTGATATCATGTAGGAAAAAATATGTGTTAGTACGTTTGAATGTACTAAGTATGCGAGATGCAATGCATGTAACTTACTAAACCTGCATTTCAATGTTAGATGACAAGGGCACATAATATAGAAAATATATAATCAAGAGAATAATATAACAAGATGCCATGAAACCAATGATGCATGAAATGCGTAATGCTCGTATATATAGCAGGGATGAGACCATAACCGACATTACAAACTCATGCGAGCTATTGCATGCATTTACCCGATGTTGACCTTCCATCGGTTAGAGAATATTATTTGTCAAATGTAATCGACACCATACCTTACGACCCGTTCATTTCGTATGTGGTGGCCACCTTCCTTATGACTCGGTCATTTTGGAAGGATTTTCTTGTAAAGTTTATCATATCATATCATAAATGAATAACCACCCCTTACAGCCCAGTCATTTTATAGATGGCTACCATTTCTATGTTAGCACATAGTTCGAGGAAAGGGAAAGGACTCCCATTCCATCAATGCTAAGTCAAACATCCCACAAGAATACTTATATAAATTATTCAATTCATGTTAATACACATTTAGGCTCAAAATCCAAAACATAACTTGTATTCATAATATTCATGCTTAGAAATAGCCCATTCTTATAACAATATGGTGCAAACACCTATGATGCTCAAAGAGCCTTAAACATAGACATGTATGTGATCACATTCTTGTCATAACCCAAATCTTATCAAATCATATCATAGGACATAATTGGGCTTAATCCACTTCATAATTTCCATAATAATCCAATGTCAT
Source organism: Solanum clarkiae (assembly GCA_011800125.2). Lineage (NCBI taxonomy): Eukaryota > Viridiplantae > Streptophyta > Magnoliopsida > Solanales > Solanaceae > Solanum > Solanum clarkiae. Next base: position 9,855 of record JAABOM020061578.1, read on the forward strand.
GAATGCAAATGCCATGAACGATGTGAGAAAAACATAGGTAATTGAGATTCAATCTAAAATGAACAACATAATATGAAATTCAAATGAAAACATAATTAAATCCACATTTAAGATCATAATATACATCATTCATGCACAAACAAGCCTTGAAAAGGGACATGCATATTCATAATTTCATAAACTCAATGTAATTTATCATAATAGGGCTTAAAGTAACTTAAAATCATGAATAAAGTACATCCCACATATCAATTTAATTTAATAAATCAAAATAATGAAAACCCATATTAAAAGAGAGCTTAAGTTCATAAAAATAACTTGAAAAGATTAGGGTCTCCTTGATTGGAAAGAAGCAAGGATCAAAACTCACATACCTTAGTTAATAAAGGAATTCCAAGAAGAAATTTGAAGAAGAATTGAATTTGTCTTGATTCCCAAGATTGAATCCACAAGAGTTCTTGAGAGGAGACTTGAGAGAATTTGATTTTTGAAATTAAGATTAGTCTTGAATGAGGGTTTTGAATTTGTGTAGGAGAGGTTTAGGAATGTAAAAGGGGGTTTAAATGTCTTGAAAAACCTTGGAGAGGGATCAAAATATCAAAAATACCTCAATAACAATTCCCCTTTAATTTTTCCCGGAACTCTTCATGCCAGCTTCATGGGTCGTTAAGCCCTTCGGGGGTCGTGAAGCCTCCTGTCTAGCCTAGACAAATTTTACGAAAAAGGCCATAACTTCTTCATCCAAACTCTAAATAAGATGAAATCAAATGTGTTGGAAAGATAATTCAAAGATATTTACTTTGATAGGTTGTGGGTTATCCAGTTCATTTTGTGCTAAGATATATGCCCATTTAGAGTTGACCCTTCTATCGGTACTTGTGAAAAACTTAGCCGATGGAAATCCTTTGAACTTAGCTTGATGTTGTTAAACCCCGTATTTCTTTAAATTAAGGATAATTATATAATTGGGAAACTTTGTTGTGGATGTCGTGTAATTTGAACTTAAGTATATTCCCGGTGCATGATTAGAGTATCAAGTGAATTTGGCGTG
>JAABOM020061579.1:0-10904 GCA_011800125.2 Solanum clarkiae
AGGGAAGAGAAGTTGTATGCTAAGTATGAGAAGTGTGAGTTTTAGTTGCAAGAGGTTGCCTTTCTAGGTCATGTGGTGTCGGGCGATGGTATTAAGGTGGATCCCAAAAAAATGGAAGTGATTAGAAATTGGCCTAGACCTTTGGCTCCATTGGATATTAGAAGCTTCTTGGGCTTAGCGGGTTATTACCAGAGGTTTGTGAATGAGTTCTCTTCTATTGCTTCTCCTATGACTAAGTTGACTCAAAAGAAGGCTAAATTTGTATGGATCAATGAGTGTGAAAGGATTTTTCAAACTTTGAAGGATAAGCTTGTCTCCGCTCCTATCTTGTCACTACCAGAAGGGTTAGAAAGGTTTGTTGTGTATTGTGATGCCTCAAGAATCAATTTGGGTTGTGATTTGATGTAAAATGATAAGGTGATAGCCTATGCCTCTAGACAACTTAAGGTGCATGAAAAGAATTATCCTATCCATGATCTTGAGTTGGTCGTCGTAGTATTTGCTTTGAAAATTTGGCGTCATTACTTGTATGGGGTGCATGTTGATGAGTTCACCAATCATGAGAGTTTCCAATATATGTTCACTCAAAAATACCTCAACTTGAGATAAATAAGGTGGTTAGAGTTTCTTAAGGACTATGATATGAGTGTGCATTATCACCCTGCTAAGGCTAATATTATGATTGTTGCTTTGGATAGGGTATCTATGGATAGCCTAACACATGTCGATGATGGTGGCAAGGAGGTAGCTAAAGAGGTTCATCGGTTGGCAAGATTAGGAGTTAGGTTGAAAGAGGTTAATAATGGTAGTACTGTGGTTGTTGATGGCTCTAAAGTTTCATTGATTGAGAAGGTGAAGGAACAGCAAGATATTGACCCCGCCTTGTTAGAATTGAAGGCCTTGGTGAGAGATGGTAAGGTGGAGATTTTCTCCCAAGGGGGAGATAGTGCCCTTAGGTACCAAGGTGGATTATGTGTGCCTTGTGTTGATGACTCAAGAGAGAAGATTCTTGATGAGACTCAAAGTCCTTCCTATTTTATTCACCCCGATTTTACAAAAATGTATAGAGACTTGAGGGAAGTGTATCGGTGAGGCGGTATGAATAGAGATATTGCTAAGTTGTATCCGATTGTCGTAATTGCTAACAAGTAAAATGTCGGGTGGCTTGGCCCAAGATATAGAGGTTCCTACTTGGAAGTGGGAGGAAATTAATGGATTTTGTTGTTGGGTTGCCTAAAACTAGAAAGCAATTTAATTCTATTTGGGTGTGGTTTATTTTGGTAAAAAGGGTAAATTGTCCAAAATTTCTGAGTCCTTATAGAATGTTAAGAAGGATGGGTAAGGTAGCCTATGAGTTGGAGTTGCCAACGACATGGATATGGTTCATCCAGTCTTCCATGTGTCTATGATAAGGAAGTGTATCGGTGACCGAAGAGCTTTTATGCCTCTAGGTTTTGTGGGCGTTATGGAGGATGAGTTGACTTATGAGGAGGTCTGGTGAAGAAATTGGGTGGATATGAGTAAAGGTTGATTATTAAAGGTGTAGTTTTCATCAAGGTCCTTTGGGAGAATCGTCAAGCTGAAAGTACCACATGAGGAGCTGAAGTGGACATGCAAAAGCGATATCCCTATCTCTTGCATTCTATTCAAGCCTAAAGTACTAATCTAAGTCCCCTATGTGATTTCAAGTCTTGTGTATCAGTCTTTATGTCATTTTCATGCATTCATATTTATGTTGACAAGTTCATAATGATTTGACACTTGTGTTGAGATTTTTGAAACGATGATTAAGTGCATAGTTGTATCCTTGTGTGGACTGAAATCATCTTGATTATTTCTCTTGTATATGCTCCTTTGACATTTGGGGACGAATGTTCCAAAGGGGGATATATTGAAACGACTCCAAAAAGTATCTGAAAATGTGCCTCGGAAATATCCATAATCGTAATTTTCATATATCTCAAAATCCATGTGTGATATCGAAAATATGACTTCATATTCTTAATCAGGGGCAAAATTAAGTGGGGAATGGGTCTGAGCTCAATTTTAGAGCAACCGTAGCAAAACTTTGTTTTCGCAAAAATTTCACTTCCAAAGGTTGTTTGCGTTGGCTTCGCGATGCGGACACTTCGCGAAGCAGTGAATTTTGTTGCTAGTTTTTCTGTTTCAGCCTAAGGCTTTGGGGTCTTTGGCCTAAGCCTTCCTATGCGTAAAACACCTATACTTAGTCATTTTTCAACCTTATATCATACAATACATTCCCCAAAACCCTATCTAATACTTAGACAAATATTTCACCCAAATTCTAGTGTCCCAATCTCATTCCGGATCTAAGGATTTCATTCAATCTTCAAGCTCTAATTCCAAACTTCATCAAGGGAATCTCCAAAGTTGAGGTATGTGGGTTTCAACCATTGGCTCCTTTTATCCATGGTGTCCAACTTATTTTTTTATGCAAATTAAATACTTTCAAGTTGATTTATCTATGGGTACTTCTTATGATGAATTTGGCTATAGATTATGTTGGGGTTTTATGAAATGTTGGTTCAACTATGAATATTTTGGGCTTTGAATCTTAGATCTATCATGAGATTTGATGAAGGGTTTCAATGTATATTGCATGATATTGTTACCAACTGTTGGTAGGTGGTTTTACATTGATTTTTCTCACATGATTTCACTCTTGGATTGCATGGTTTAATACTAGCATTACACACCCGCCAAGTATTTGATAAATGATAAAATGTCCAATTAATGTTTCCTGAGTTGTTAAAGGTCTATTGCATGATTTATGATTTAAGTGACTGTATAATGAGGAAAATAATGTATTTATGTATTGATTTCTTGAAAAGTATCTATAGTGTTGAAAGTTGACCATACCATAGATGAGGGATATGTACCTTATCCACCTTGTCTGGTGGAGGCAATCTCGTACTACCATAGATGAGGGATATATACCCCATCCACCTTGTCAGGTGGTGGCAATCTCGTACTACTTTAGATGAGGGGTACATACCTCATCCACCTTGTTGGGTGGTGGCAATCCCATACAACCAAAGATGAGGGGTATGTACCTCACCCACCTTCCAAGCGGGTGGCATGCCTTGGATTCTAATACTAAGTTGCTTAGTCTATGATGATGGTCTCTTCCTACACATGTAATATGTTTTGTATAAGTATGTTTTACTTCAAGCATTGATCATGCATGCCATGTTGCTAATATACTATCTCTTGCTTATGTATATGCATTTTGATTATGTTTCCTATCTCTTGCTGCATTACATCCTATATACTTAGTACAATCAAACATACTAATGCATACTATGTGCCTACCATGATGTTACCATGTAGGAATCGGAGCTCGACTTGATCATTTTTCTCCTCCACATGGCTAGCACAATCTTTGAAGCAAGTTTGGTGAGTCCTGAACTCCGAGGACAATATCTTTTGATCTTATGTTATCCAAAGACTTTTTTTTTTATTGTATACTTTTGACTATGAGATTGAGGTCGCAAAGTTGCCTTGGCCCCCACTCAATTTGAAGTTTAGAGGTGTTGTTGGACAAGTTATGTAGTGATGCTTTGAGCTTGACTCTCTTGACACTCTTGACTCTTGTATGTATTTAAGATATGAAAGATTCCCTTAGCTCCTTATCCTTATTTCATTCTCTCTTGTTGATATTTACTAGCTTCTGCAATCAAGGTTATGTAATGATATGCTAAGAGGCTTGTTTGGGGTCCCTTTGGACTCTCCATTCGCCGTGCCACGTCTAGGCCCTAGGTCCTAGTCATGAAAATTTTCAAATGATTTTTCACTGAGATTCTGTTGGGTAAGTTAGTTAAGCTAAAATCTTCATTACTCATTGATTATTTCTTATTTTTAATATCAAATTGAGGTTATTTTATTAAATTTTAGGAGATTTTTGTTTGTGAACTCTAATTTTACGAAAATGGTGATTATTGGTTGATTCTTTTTAACTCCATTTCAACCTGATGTTTTCTAATGGATTCTTAATGAATTAAAAAATATTTTTATGTAAAAATTTTTGAATTTCAAGCCCATTATTCAGTATTGAATTTTTGGACTATTTTTCCATTTTTCCTAAAATTTCATGGTTTTGACATCAGACTTGAAATTTGATTGTGAAACACTATTTGAATAAGTTGTGGTATTTTAGGTACGAATGAAAAGGGAAAAGCTCTCTTGTTGGATTGATTTCTTTACTTTATCGAGACAAGTAGATTTCTAAACTTTGTTGAGTTTATTTGAACCTTGTATTTCCCTTCTTTGTGTGTGAGGGAGTAGAAGGGGATTCAGAGTGGGTGAATTATTCATGAAATGACTTAAATGTGTGATGGGGTGATAAAATAACTTTTATGATAGCACGTGATGTCTCGACCCATATTGTAGTATATAATTGAGGATGTTATTTCGAATATTATGAAATATTGGTTGATGATATTACTAGGTATCGTGACTTTTATGATAGCAGGTGACTTAAAGGAGTACTTATGTTCTTTATTCTTTACTTGTATTTAGATCTTCTTGCTAAGTATCGTGTAGGTCGTTACTCATCCTTGCTTTTACACTTATGTGTAGGTTGTGAGTCCAGTTCACATTGATCTTCTTTCTCATTTTAGACCGAGTTTGAAATAGTCTCAAAGGTAGTAGCTTATTCACTTCAACAGACATTTTAGACTTCTGCTATTTACTATTTTTGTTTTATTCGAGAATCAAATACATTGAGACTTATATAAATTTCCTCTCAAATTCATTTTTAGTAGAGATGTGTATATATGACACCAGTCTTGAGTTAGTTTTAGATCTTGAACTTCTTTTCTTTTGTTACTTATCCCTATATATTTAGATTTTACTTCCGCTTTATCTTTCACATTATTTTGTTATATCCTATTTAGGCTAGCTTATCTCAGTTGATTAAAAATAAGTGTCATCACATCCGATTTTGGGTTTGACACCTCAACTAGAAGTTCATTTACCGACCAAATTCAAGAGTGGACCGACTCTTTCAGGCTACTATAGGTTTTTCATCATCTTGGTCTACTTTGTTCGGACTTAAATAATTATATACATTGACTGTTTAATATTTTCTTGGGGTTGCATCCCATATTTTAGACTATTGACAAAGTTTGGGTACGATGACTTTTAGATTCTAGGAGGCGGGGGAGGGGGGATTAAATCACGCACTATTTTATACTATTCTATTTGAGTTTATGGGAACTCAACTCTTATTTCATTTTAAGATCGTTATTTCATATTAGTTGCTTATTGGAATTGCAATAATGGTTCTCCCATTGGTGGGTTAACATGGTGTCAATTATATCGGGTCGGGATTGTGACATTTATGTATCAAGTAAATGTACAATCCACCAATATAGTAGATTTATAGAACTCCATAATAATGTCCGGATATGTAATTTTTTTAATCTTAAAAAGTTGTTATTTTTAATAACAATTCAAGCAATAAGTAGATCTTAGGTCAAAGATTTCAAATATTTTTACTTTATTTCAAATTGATCAAATTAAAGAAAAAAGAAGTATTTGATTATATATTTTTCAAGGAAAAACACAAAAGAGTTTATTTGAAATTTATAAAGATGAAGCTGGAAAACAAATTTAAAACAATTTTTCTAATTAAATTTCAACGTCGAATTAAAATTAATTTTTTTAAAAAAAAATAATTCTCGTGTGAAATAATTCTCATTGATAACAAGAAATACTTTGTCTTGTTACTAATTTATCGATAATTTAAGTTCTGAAGAGATAAAAATGTGTTTGATTATGTATTTTGCAAGGAAAAAAGGGGAAACGGTTTATTTGAAATTTATATAGATGAAGTTGGAAAATATTTCCTTTTTGAGACAAACATAATCGCTGGAAAGAGCGACAATCTAACTTCTCACCAGTTTTCAAAATGCAATCTGGTACAAATCTACCACCCATTCTACCGGACCCCCTATATGACCAACTACCGACCATCATACATTAATACCAACAAGCTAAAGAAAGGGCTGACATTTAAAGGTGCCCTAAGCACTCCAGCCCCTGTTCTACCATCCCAGCCTAACTTGGATATGGACCTGAACACGGAAGATACTATGATGCTTGAGAAGTCCAATTCTAGGATTACAACAAAGAGTAACGATCTTGCACTCAATAACATGATTACCCTAACAGAAGAGGAAAAGTCCAGGATTCAAAGACAATGGTCCTACTCAGTCATCATCAAACTTTTAGGTAAAAAAATTGAGCCTTGATTACCTAAGATGCAGGCTTATAACCCTATGGAAACCAACTGAGGAAATAGTACTCATTGACCTCGGGTTTGACTACTTCATCATTAAATTCCTCAAAGAGGAAAATATGCACACAACCTTACAAAAGGGACCTTGGTTCATTAATGAGTTCTTCTTATCAACTAAGAAGTGGCACCCAACTTTTGTAGCTTTTGAGGATGATGAAACCTACTCATCTATTTGGATCCGCTAGCTAGAACTACCCACTGAATACTACGACCAGAAAATCCTAGACAAAATCAGCAAGAGCCTGGGAAGACTAGTCAAAACTGATGTATGCACCTCAGCAACACTCAGAGGATGATATCCATGTATTTGCATCGAATTACCACTTGGAATATTGGTTAAACAACATATCTTGAAAGTTGAAGCAAGGAATCGTATATGAAGGTGCAGACATCTTTTATAGATCTTGTGGCAAAATTGGGCATACCTAGTCCCATTGTCTCTTCGTGACCAACTCCATACCCCAACCCTATGAGCCAAAACCCAAAATATGAGAACCAACACCCGTGCACTAGATCAAGATGTAAGCTCGGAGGAAGGTTGGAAAACAGTAACCTTCAAAAAGAGACCATGCAAGGGAGCTTAGCCTAAAACAAAACAGAACACTTCCCTCTAGCACAAGGATGGTGTCACGACCCAAGCCTAGGGCCTAGACATGACACGACAAATGGGGAACCTGAAGGGACTCTAAAAAAGCCTCTTAACATATCATTACACATCATTGGTTGTGGAAGCAATTTAAGCAACATAATTAAATTAGAAATAAGGGCAAACTAAAGGGAAACTTTCATAACATAACATCAAAAACAAGAGAGTCAAGAATTAATACATAACATGTCCAACAACACTTCTAAAACTTAGATAGGAGCGAGAGCCAAGACAAGCAATCTGGCTCACCCTCATAGTCAATACATACATAAAAGTAAGATAGTCTTAGTACATAGTATGAGATCATAGAATTGTCCCCGAAATAGAGGACTCACCAACTATCTTTAGAGAAATCATACTGGCCACGTGACGAAGATGCTCAAGTGAGGCTCCAATTCCTTCATGGTGACATCATGTAGGCATAGAGTATGCGTTAGTACGTTTGAATATACTAAGTATGTAGGACGCAATGCAACAAGAGATAAGCAATATAATCGAAATGTATAAGCATAGGCAATGAGTAGCATATCCTAAAATGACATGCATGGAAGATGCTTAAAGTAAATCATGCTTACATAGGACATAATACATGTGAAAGAAGAGACCATTATTATAGAATTCACAGTCCATTGAGGTAACAACCCCTTAATTGGTTGGTGGATCGTCTCACCCTACCACCCATGGTGATTGAGGTACCAACTTCTCAATTGGTTAGTGGAGCGTCTCACTCTACCACCTGTGGTGTTTGAGGTACTAATCCCTCGACCCAGTTATCAAGGTACAAACCTCTCGACATGATTATTAAGTTACAAACCCCTCGACATGGTTATCAAGGTACAAACTCCTTGACATGGTTACCCGAGTTCACAAACCCCCGAGTGGGGCATGGTTAATTCCCAACATGATATAGGAGACATACATTCCTTTCATCATTATAAAGTCATTCAACTCATAAGACATGCATTGGACCTTCAATTCCTAAAGAAATTATAATCAGACATTTTATCAAACATTTGGCGAGTGTGTAATACTGGAGTAAGATCATGCAAAACAAGAGTGAAATCATGCAAGAAAATTCAATGTAAAACCACCCATCAATACTTGGTAACACCCGTAAGAAATATACATCAAAATCTTTCATCAAACCCACAATGGATCTTAGATTTATAGCTCAAAACATGCTTAGATAGTCACAAGTTTATGAAATCCCAATGTAGTTCTATAGTCAAATTCATAATATGTAATACCCATAAGTAAATCAACTTAGAATCATACAATTTAGGCAAAAAGATAATTAGGCACTAAGGGTGAAAGGACCCATTGGTTGAAACCCATATACCTTAGATCTTGAATTTCTTGGAATTGAGTTGGGAAAGAATGGAAGCTTGGAAGTGGGTCTTGGAATCCAAAACTCGTTCTTGGGTTTCCTTGAATTTGTATTGGGGTCCTAGTGGAGGCTCTTGGGAGAATTTGAGAGTGTATTTGAGATAAAAGTAATGAGTTTGATCCTTTGAAATAGGGTTGAGGTCTTTTGGGGAGGTTAAGATAGCATGGAAGTCTAAAAAAGTCATTAGAGTAATTAAAATTTACAAAAATGTCATTAGAGAACGGATGGAAAAATTGGCAAAGTATTACCTCACTGGAGGCTTGACTGGTCGTGTGGCACTCCATGGGTCGTGTGGCACTGAGACAAGGCTTAGCCTCAAAATTGCAAATGGAACACTTGCGAAAAAGTTAGTGTTGAAGTCACTTTGATGGGCCACTTCACGGGCCATGTGGTGCTTCATGGTCCGTGTAGTGGTCCATTGCACCATACTTAGACAAAAAAATGTGTCCAGGCCACTCCACGCCCCAGTCCCACGAGTCGTCTGCCTTTCCACGGCCCGTCGGAGGTGCCTGTGGTACCACACTTGGCCAAAATTCCTCCCATGCCCATCAAGCCTTCCTTGAACACACCTTATAACCATCCACACGGTCAGTGGCAAGCCACACGACCCGTGCCATTGGCTATGGGTCACGACCCTAACCTAGGGTCGTGACCTTGTGTCACCTTCCTTAGGACAAGAATGGCCCTTTCCTGCCCCAGATGACCCAAACGGCCCATCAAAGGCCACACTGGCCATCTAAGGACTCATGTGACTTCACTGCACGGGAAGGTCTCTCGAAAACGGTCATAACTCCTTCATTTGAACTCGAAATGAGGTGAAATCAGGTGTGTTGGAAAGCTAACTCAAAGGGATTTCATATGACACGTTGTGGACCATTCAGTTCTAAGTGTGCTAAATATTATTCTCATTTAAAGTTGACCCTTGCATGAACCAACACCCAAAACTCAACTCGTAGGGTAGTCTTGAACTCGTCTAAGTAACTAGAAGTCTCCCATGACCCTAATACACTCTCCACCAACACAAATGAAGCTTGAAACATGGATACATAAGATCATGGAGTTACAGGGTGTCACAGAAGTTAATATCAATGTTAAAATATTTGACGCAAAATTAGGTAAGTTCCTCAAATCTCAAACCTATAAGTATATGGAAAAGCCAAACTATACAGCCTGTGGCACCCATCACAAAGGCCCACATCCATTAATGTCCTCTTTCACTCCCACTAACTGCTACAAGGAAAGCAATAATACTGCCAATGATCGCCCTACTAGTATTAGGAAAACAAACCCACACACGAAGGAGGAGTCAGTACACACGACCTCTCTTTTGCCATAAGTCCTATAGTGGCCCCTACCCCGTCTACACAACCCTTAGTAATTAAAGTTGGAGAACCTCAACTTGCCCTTTCGAATTCCAAAAAGGCTATCCATGTCTCTTAAGATCCTGACATGGAAGTACCTACTGCCAAGTGTATTAACAGCTCATCTCTAACGGGGCAATCTTCTATCCTAGCACCTATAGCTTTTAATACCCCAAATGAAGTAATCTAGTGCTTTTAACCACCACTCATAATTTAGTAACTTCCACCCAAATTAAAATTCCTAGTTCCAAAGTCATAGGAGCTTCAAATCCCACCGTTTTCATATCCCCGCCTCCCACTAATAAATATAGCCAAATTCCCCAGGACCTCTCCATAAAGAAGATTCAGAACCCCACTACACACTCAAGCTCAAACATCCCAGCTGCCAAATATGAACAACAATCTAATCCCCCTCTTCCAAGTGAACAGCCATGATTTGAATGCCACCTCGATCTTCTCCACTACCCCTTATACAAACCTCCAACTTCATGGATAAAGATGAGCCTTCTAGCTAGTCTCTAACCTTCTCAGCCCTTATCGACAATAAGTAAGTGATCATTATGATCCAAAATCCATCTCTACTTTCCCAGGTGATATCCAATGGGATGAGAATGGCCAGGGAGACATTCAACAACAATGCATGGTTCTTGAGTGTTCTCCAAACTCCATGAAGCTTCCAGACACCATCCCTGCCCTTTTTCCATATGCCAACCTGGGAGACTCCTATTCCACAACCCATGCAGACCTTTTACCAGCTAGAGCAAGCGCCCAGTCAATTCCTCCAACCTCAGGATCCCCAATATTACCAATAGATAATGCATAGGATGAACCTTGATGTGCAACCACCACTTCATATGATCTCGCCCATGGGATCAATGAGAAGTTTGAGTGTGCCAGTCCCGAGCCTGGGTTACTTCCTGCAGGGTCACGACCCTAACCTAGGGCCTAGATGTGACACTACGAATGGGAACCCAAAGGAGCCTCAAATAAGCCTCTTAGCATATCAATCACACATCCTTGGTCGCGGAAGCAAAATAAACAACAACAAGAGATATAATAACAAGGGAAGTGGGATTAAGGAAAATCTTGATACTCAAAAAGCATAAAAGAGTCAAACTCATAGCATAAGCACATCATAATATCCAACGACACCTCTAACATAGAATGGAGCGGAGGACAAGACACTTC
>JAABOM020061580.1:0-10901 GCA_011800125.2 Solanum clarkiae
AGAATACTTATAATATACACATACTTACTTTCAAAGAGGCAATAGTCATTTTTGTTTCCAAATCATTTCAATGCACAATTGGGCTTAAAAGCCAAACACCATTCACAATAATTCATTCTTAGGCTCAAATGCCAAAATCATATCATAATATCCATGCATAGGAATAGCTCATTCATACATAAAATGATGCAAGCACCCCAAATGATCAATGAGCCAAAAACCAAATACATAACTATGATCACATTATTGTCATAACTAATATTTTGTCAGATTCATATCATAAAACAAAATTGGGCCTAACCCATAACATAATTTTTCAAAATAATCCATGTACGTGAATACATATGCTATGATCAATGAGGGAGTGACATGGATAATTAAGACCCAATCTAAAATTAATATTTATAATATGAAATTGAAATGGAAATATAATTAATTCTACATTTAAATCTATGGTGTAATCTCACATGTGTAAATAATTCAAAAAAATCGAACATGCATGTTTATAATTTCATAAACCCAAAGTAAATCCTCATATAATGGTTTAAATCACACTAAAATCATCAAATGAACACTACCCATGCATCAACAGAATTTTATGAATCATACTATTCAAAACACCAAATTAAAGTAACCAAAATCCATGTAGGTTTTCTTGAAAATAGTTTTGGGTCTCCTCGATTAGAAGGAATAAGGATCAACCCTCATACACATGATTCCTACTAACACCAAGGAATAACACAAGAAATATCAACTCCCGGGCCTATCAAATCACCTCACTCAAAATGTCGGTCACAACATTGGCCTTACGTAGGGTCAACTAAGTCCTAGGAGCAACAATAGAAGAGAACTTATTCACAACTCTAGTAATAGCCCACTAAGCCCCTAGAAGCTCCTAACCTAAAGAAGTCAAAGTCTAGGCTAATCTCTAATTACCTTCGTCTTACTAGAGTTCACCTTAATACCAACAACCGATATCACATGACCTAGGAAGGCAACCTCTTACAACCAAAATCCCCATTCTTCCTATTTAACATGCAATCTTCTTCCTTAAACTTTATTGTACTACCCTCAAAAGACTCACATGCACTACCTCATTAGGGAACACAAACCATTATATCATCACTAAAACCACCATAAGCCTATTAGGGTAGGAGCTAAAAGATCCTATTCATGAGACTTGTAGGCATAACCGGCGCACTAGTCAAACTAAAAGACACTACCTCAAACCCAAAATATTGGAAAGGGACATTCAAGGCATCATCTACCACCACCAACAATTCTATAAACAAAGCAACTTAGGTTCAACACCTCCAATTCTAAAAGATGATAAATGCAACCCCTTAGAGACCAATTATACCTTATGATAAGAAATGGACCTACCTCCCTTACTACCATTTGACAACCTCCCACTCAAGGATGGACTCATTAGGGATTCGGGATCTAACGTTATGGGCCCTACCATCTATGAAGACACAACATGTGTGCAACCATTCCCTTCCTATAGTGACATCAAAATACACTATGCCAACTCCGACAAGCCCCAAAGCAAGACTTAATGCAATATGAACCAGGATCAACACCTATGAACCTTCTAGAAACAATATACCCAACAAAAGGATAGACAGCAAAGATCCATACCATAACTTGGGCACCCAAGAAGCCCCACTATAAACCAAAAGAATAGAGACGAAATAGTTGCACACCGGGCCTAACAATGCATGCACAAAAAAGTCAAGGTAACTTCAACTTACTGGTAATACATCGGGCATCTCATCCCCTCCTTGAGACACTTGATCAACATGACCACCTCGATCCAAATGTTAACCATACGGGCAATCCAAAATTTTGTGGCCTATCTCACCACACCCAAAGCATACACCCTTGTTCTTCCAACATGGGCCACCATGATCTATCCTACATGTAGGGAACTTAGGATTAGTCATTCCCCCATCACTTCCTTTGCTCTTATTGCATTTACGAAGGCAATCCTTAACCTTATGACCCATCTCCCCATAACCATAAAAAGCATTAATACCTCTCAAGCATGGGCCATCATGTCCTTTACCACATTTTGGGCACCTTGGATAAGGCACCATACCACCTCTATCTCTCCCCTTTGAGCTTTGGAACTTACCCACATTATGGTCCCTCTTGGCCTTACTACCTCTCCTATCACCACTAGAAGTCTCGGGAAGACCCATGTGTTGATCATGGTGAGTTACCAATTTTATCACTGTTATGTCCTCTTCCCATAGTGCATTGCAAATCTCCATGTTCATCTTAGCACCGTCCTGAGTAACTTGAGGCATATCCTGAAATGTAACAGTTAGGGGTTAGCAATAAGCCCTAGGGGACCTAACTCTATCGCACAACATAGATCATGAAGAAGTGAATGATTTCCTAAAATGTCTCGTAGCCTCCTACTCATAGTTGTGGTGCACAATGCAACCATGAGTAAGACTCTAATCTACGCAGTGCGTTGGACACCGAGGATCTATCAACCTAGTTCTCTGATACCATCTTTCACTTTTTATCAAAGCCCTAGGTTGATAAATCCTCGGAGTCTAACACATCGCGTCAATTAGAGTTTTATTCATGGTTGTAAAGCATGCTATGACTATGAATAGGAGGCTATGAGACGTTTTTAGAAAATGTTTCTCTTCTTCATATTCTAAGTCATGCTATAGAGTTATAGTAAGTTTTTCCCCTAATGATTGGTCTTTACTATGGTAGATCATGCTAAACACTCGAGAATAAAGGGCCCAAACTATCGATGAGTAACCTAACAATGGTGAGCTCTAGGATGCTCTCATTATGCTTGCCCAAGTTGTGGCCAACCAAGTCAATCAAGGGGCCCAAGCCCCTCATGCTACTACCTGGGGAGCTAAGGTAGGAGACTTCATGAGGATGAATCCTTTAGTTTTCTATGGGTCAAAAATAGATGAAGATGCACAAGAGTTTATTGATGAGGTCTATAAAATCATGAATATCATGGGTGTTGGGTCAAAAGAAAAGGTGGAGTTGGTGGTGTACCAACTCAAAGGGGTAGCCCAAATATGGTATGATCAATGGAAGGGTGAGAAGGGGGTTGGTAATGTGGTTCTTTGGGAGGAGTTCAAATTGACTTTCCTTAACCAGTTTTTCCCTCTTGAGCCTAGGGAAGCTAATTTGGTGGAAGTTTATGAACTTGAAACAAGGTGAGATAAGTGTGAGGGAGTATGTCCTCAAGTTTAATCCACTTTCAAAGTATGCTCTGCATTTAGTGGCCAATCCTAAATCTAGGATGAACAATTTTATTATAGGGGTCTCCGACTTGGTAAGTGAAGAATCCAGTCTACCATGCTAATTAGTGACATGGAATTGTCTCAGTTGATAACCTATGCCGAGCAAATAGAGGAAGAAAAATTGAGGAAGAGAAAGGGGTATAAGGCCAAGGGGGCCTATCTTGGGGGTAAGTTCCAAAGGGGGTGGCCAGTTCCATCAAGGACAAGGGCCTTACCATGCTACTAATAGAGGGTTTGCCGATGACCTCCCTAGGCCTCAAGGTGTTGGTATTCTGGCTCTAATTGATATGTGTCCTAAATGTGGAAGGGGCCATAAGGGCCCATGTTTGAAGGGTTCTAATGCTTCCTATGAATGTGGGGAGCTAGGTCACAAGAAACTATATTGTCCGAGAAATTATAGCAAGGGTCGGGGTGCAAATGTGGTTCCATTGGGTAAAGGTGGTCCTCTAGGTGGTTCCCCAAGGCACAACCAAATTTATGCACTACATGGGAGGAAAGGGGTTAGTGATTCCCCAATGTTGTTACCGATATGCTGAAAATCTTTGACTTTGTTGTGTATGCTTTGATTGATCCGAGTGCCACTCTTTCCTTTGTTACCCTTTTTGTTGCTAAAAAGTTCCTTGTTGTCCCCGAGTTGTTGCATGAGTCATATGAAGTGTCTACTCCTATTGGTTCCTCTATTATTGCTAGGAAAGTTTACAGAAGTCGTCCTATTTGCATTTTGCATAAGTTGTTTCCTTGTGATCTTGTTGAATTATACATGGTCAATTTTGATGTCATTCTTGGGATGGATTGGTTGCATGCCTACTACGCGTCCATTGATTCCGTTGGGTCAAGTTTCAATTTCCTAATGAACCCGTCTTTGAAAGGGAAAGTCAAGATGTAGAGGTCAAGGATAGATTCATTTCATGCATTAAAGCCCATAAGTTGATTTATAAGTGATATTTGTATCATCTTGTGAGGATTAAAGATGTGGAGTCCAAAGTCCCTTCCATTGAGTTGGTCCCCATTGTAAACGAGTTTCTTGATGTCTTCCCAAATGACCTTCTCGGTGTCCCTCCCACAATAGAGATAGATTTTGTCATAGATCTCCACCCCGATACTCAACCTATCTCCATTCCCCCTTACCGTATGGCCCCAGTGGAGTTGAAGAAATTAAAGGAGCAATTGAAAGGTTTGTTGGAAAAGGGATTTATTAGACCTAATCAATCACCTTGGGGTACGCCGGTGTAGTTTGTGAAAAAGAAGAATGGATCACTTAAAAAGTGCATTGATTATCGGCAACTCAATAGGGTCACTATAAAGAACTAATATCCTCTTCCAAGGATTAATGACTTGTTTGACTAGTTGCAAGGGGTTAGCTTTTTCTCTAAGATTGATCTTTGGTCCGGGTATCATCAAGTGAGGGTGAGGGAGTGTGATATTCCTAAGATGGCCTTCCAAACTAGATATGGGCATTATGAGTTTGTTTTGATGTCGTTTAGGTTGACCAATGCATCATCCATCTCCATGGATCTAATGAATAGGGTCTTCAAACCTTACCTTGATTCCTTTGTTGTGGTCTTCATTGATGATATATTGATCTATTCACGTAGTATGGAGGAGCATATGGGTCATTTGAGGGTTATGTTGCCAAGGTTGAGGGAAGAGAAATTGTATGCCAAATATGACAAGTGTGAGTTTTGGTTGAAGAAGGTTGTGTTACTGGGTCATGTGGTGTCAGGGGATGGTATAAAAGTGGATCCTAAGAAAATTGATGTGAATAAAATTGGCCTAGACCATTAACCCCGTCGGATATTGGGAGCTTCTTGGGCCTTGCGGGTTACTATAGAAGATTTGTGAATGGGTTCTCCTCCATTGCTTCCCCAATGACCAAATTGACTCAAAAGAAGGTTGTGTTTATGTGGACCGATAAATGTGAGAAAAGCTTCTAAACATTGAAGGATAGGCTTGTGTCCGCTCATATATTATCACTACCAGATGGGCTTGAGGGTTTTGTTGTGTATTTTGATGCATCTAGAGTTGGTTTGGGTTGTGTAATAATACAAAACGGTAAGGTCATAGCTTATGCTTCTAGACAACTCAAGGTACATGAAAGGAACTACCCTACCTATGATCTAGAGTTGGTCGTCGTTGTGTTTGCATTAAAGATTTGGCGTCATTGCTTATATAGGGTGCATGTTGATGTCTTCATCGATCATAAGAGCCTTCAATATGTCTTCACTCATAAAGATCTCAACTTTAGACAAAGAAGGTGGCTAGAACTTCTCAAGGATTATGACATGAGTGTGCACTATCATTCGGGTAAAATAAATGAGGTGGAGGATGCTTTGAGTTGGGTATCCAGGGGCAACCTAGCTCATGTTGATGGTGGTTATAGGGAAATGGCTAGAGAGGTGCATAGATTGGCTAGGTTGGGGGTTAGGTTGGAGGAAGTGGGTGATAGTTTTGTTGTTGATGATGGTTCCAAATCTTCCTTTGTTGATAAGGTGATAGCAAAACAAGATCTTGACTCCTCCTTGATAAAATTGAAGACCTTGGTAAAAGAGGGTAAAGTAGAGGTTTTCTCCCAAGGGGGAGATGGTGCCCTTAGGTACCAAGGTAGGTTGTGTGTGCCTTGTGTTGATGGTTTGAGGGAGAAAATTCTCGACGAGGCCCATAATTCTCCTTATTCTAACCACCCCGGTTCCACCAAAATATATAAAGACTTGAGGGATGTGTATTGGTGGGGAGGCATAAAGAGGGATATTGCCAAATTTATTTCCGCTTGCCATAGTTGTCAACAAGTCAAAGCCGAACATCAAAGGCCGGGTGGCCTAATCCAAGATAAAGAGATTCCTAGTTGGAAGTGGGAGGTGATTAAAATGCATTTTGTGGTTGGGTTGCCCAACACTAGGAAAGGGTTTGATTCCATTTGGGTAGTAATTGATAGGATGACGAAATCAGCTCACTTTCTACTATTTAAGACCACATATAGGGCTAAAAAGTATGCAACGTTATACATATATGAGTTAGTAAAGTTGCATGAGGTTCCTTTGTCCATCAAACCGGATCATGGCTCACAATTCACTTCATACTTTTGGAGGTCTTTTCAAAAGTTCATCGTAGTATGGCGTTCCACCCTCAAAAGGATGGCCAAGCAAGGACAATTCAAACCCTTGAGGACATGCTAAGGGCTTGTGTATTGGAGTTGAGGGGTAGTTGGGATGACCAACTTTGTTTGAGTTTTTCTACAACAATAGCTACCACTCTAGCATCGATATGGCTCCTTTTGAGGCTCTTTATGGGGACATTGTAGATCACCGATCGGTTGGTTTAAGGGTGGAGAGGTGGCTTTATTAGGATTGTATCTAGTTATGGAGGCTCTTGAGAAGGTAAGGATGATTAGGGAAAGGTTGAGAACAGCCCAAAATCGTCAAAAATCTTATGCCGATGTGAGGAGAAGAGACCTTGAATTTAAAGTGGGTGATTGGGTTTATTTGAAAGTTTCTTTAATTAAAAGTGTGGTACATTTTGGTAAAAAAGGGAAGTTGAATCCAAGATATGTTGGTCTATATGAGGTCTTGAGGTGGACTCTCAAGGTAGCTTATGAATTGAAGTTGCCTAGTAAAATGAATTTGGTTCATTCGATGTTCCATGTCTCAATGTTGAGGAAATGTATGGGTGATCCTAATGCTATTTGCCTCTTGATGTTTTGGGTGTTGTTGAGGATAACGTGACTTATGAGGAGGTTCTGGTTAAGATCCTAGATAGGCAAGTGGAGAGATTAAGGAACAAGGAGGTGGCATCCATTAAGGTCCTTTGGAGGAACCAACAAATTGAAAGTGCTACTTGGGAGGCCGAAGCGAACATGCAAAAATGGTATCCTTATCTTTTCCAGTTCACTCAAGCCTAAGATACTAACTCTAAGTCTCCTATGTGATTTCAAGTCTTATGTTTCAGCCCCGTGTCACTCATATGCAATAATGTTTAAGTTAGCAAGTTTAATGTGATTTGACACTTACATTGAGATTCTGAAAATGGTGTTTTAAATGTAATTTTGCACTTTAGTTGGGACTAGTTTTTTTATGATCATTTTTGTCTTATACACTCTTCTACATTCGGGGACAAATGTTCCCAAGGGGGAGATATTGAAACGACCCTGAAAAGAGCTCGAAAACTTACCTCAGAATGTCCGAAATTTTAATTTCCATATATCTCAAAATTCATTTGTTATTTCAAAAATCTGACTTCATATTCATGATCAAGGGGTCAAAATTAGGTGAAAAAGGTCTAACCTCTATTTAAGAGCGAAAGATTAGAAATTTCAATTTTCATAATTTTTCTTATCAAGAATCGATCCACGACAGCGCCGCGACGTGCAGCTGTCGCAGACATATGTTATTTGGGCCTCCGTGATAGGTCCATGTCATAGACCAGACACGGATCTGTGTATTTTGTTGCCAGTGATTTCTATCTTGGTCCAAGGCTTTTGGGTCTTGGGCCTAAGTGTTCCCAAACGTGTTTTTACCTATACTTAGCCAACTTTCACCCTCATATCATCCTAAACATTTCTCAATACTCCCTCAAACACTTTGTCATATTTTCACTCCCTAAACTCAAGTCCCAAACCCTCATCCTAAGATAAGGTTCTCCTTCAAGGATCTTCTTCATGCTTCAAGTCACCATCTCCAATCTTCATCAAGTTCATCTCTAAGCTAAGTATGTGGGTTTCTTTCATGGGTTCCTTTCACCCATGATTCTAAAGTCACCTTTCACTCAAATTGCATGATTTAAAGATGATTTACAAATAGGTCTTTATTATTATGAAAGTCACTACACACTATGTTACAGCTATGTAAAGTTGTGACTATTTTTCTATGTTTTAAGCTATAAATTTTTGATCTATTGTAAGATTTGATGAGGGGTTTTGATATATAGTTCTAGAGGGTGTTGCAAGGTGTTGATTGATAGTTTTATAATGAATGTCCGAATGTGGTTTTTTAAGGAGTTGAAAGTCTAAAGCATAAGATATGATATGATTGACTATATGTGTAACGACCCTAAAAAGTGCCCCAAAACGTGCCTCGGAATGCCCAGAATTTTAATTTCCTTATATCTCCAAATTCATTTGTAATTTCAAAAATCTGACTTCGAATTCTTGTTTAGGGGGTCCAAATTAGGTGAAAAAGTGTCTAACTTCGATTTAAGGGCAAAAGAACAGCAATTATAATTTTTTAAGGGACGATGTCCAATGAGTTGTTTGCGATGGCCCCGCAACGCGCCTTGGGCGCACTTTAGTACAAATACCTCTCTGTATCCTCTCCGCTACGCGGAGATGTGTTTTTTGCCTGGCAGATTTTCCTGTGCGGCCCAAAATATTCTGAGTGTTAGGCCCAAGTGTCCCAAATGTGTTTTTATCTATACGTGGTCAAATTTCACCTTTACATCATCCTCAACATTTCCCAATACTCCCCAAAATACTTAGTCATATTTTCACTCCAAATCCCAAGACTCAAAACCCTCATCCGAATTTAAGGATTCTTTTCAAGCTTCAAGTCTTCATTGTCAACCTTCACCAAGTTCATCCAAAAGCGAAGATATGTGGTGTTGAACCATTGGGTCCTTCCACACATGGTGCCTAATCCTTATTCTTACTAATATTGCATAATTTAAAGTTGATTTTATATGTGGGTCTTGTATATTGAGAAATTTACTGCACAGTGATTTTAGTCTATGAAAGTATGGTTGTTTTAGCATGTTTCGAGCTCTAAATCTTGGATCTAATGTTGGATTTGATGAGAGGTTTTGATGTGACTGTCTTGGGGGTATTGTAAGGTGTTGATTTATGATTTTACAATATATTTTCTAGCATCATTTCATCTCTAAATTTCATGGTCTTTTACCCCCATTTCACACTCTCAAAGTATTTGATAAAATGTCCGGATGTGGTTTCCTAAGGAAATGAAGGTCCAAAGCATGAGATATGATATGAATGATGTTATGATGATGAAATGAGATTATGTATATGATTATTCCTATACGAAGTGTTGTACTAGAGCATATGATAAATCCTATATAAAGTGATGCATTAGACTATGCCTAATCGGGAGGGGGGGACAAGAGCCCCGGTAACCTATCGAGGGGTTAGTACCTTGGTGACCGAGGTAGGGGTTAGTATTCACCAACCATGTGAGGGGTTCATACTTTACCATCGAATGATAGGTGTGAATGTCATTAACCATGTAAGGGGCATATATCTCACCACCTAGGCGATGAGATGTGACCATCACCATCTTAGCCCAACACAAGGTTGGATAGCTTGCTTGGTCTTATCTTCACATATGAAATTCTATACGAGCATGAGTTACTTAAGCATGGTTTACTTATGCATTGATCATACATGTCATATTGCTATGCAATGCCTATTGCCTATCAGTATGCATTTTGGATTATGGTTCTTATCTCTTGAGGCATTGTATCCCACATACTTAGTACATTCAAATGTACTAACACATACTCTTTATTACATGATATCAACACGTAGGAACCGGTGCCCAAGTTGATCATCCTCCTCCACGTGGATAGTCAGTGTTATTCCAAGCTTGTTGGTGAGTCCACTATTTTGAGGACCTTAGTCTATGATTAATATTATCTATGTATTGAAACACTTTCTTTGTTCTATTTTGACCGTGATAAGCCCGATTACTTTGTCTTGGCACCTGCTCTATCTATGTATTTAGTGGTGTTGTTGGACAAGATGTGTAATTATGATATAAGTTGTGACTCTTGTCTTGATAATGATGTTTTGGCGAGCTATCCCTTAGCCCTTTCTCTCCTTTATGCTTGTTTATGTCTTTTATATGCTTTTGCAACCAATGATGTGCAATTATAAGCTAAGAGACTTCGTTGGTGTTCCCTCGGGTTCCCCATTCGCCATGTCACGTCTAGGGTCTAGGCTTGGGTCGTGACAATATGATGATGAAATGAGCTTATGTATACGATATATTCTATATAAAGTATTGCATTAGACCATGCCCAATCCGAGTGACCTAGTTGAGGGGTCAATATCTCAACCACTAGGGTGATGGGTGTTATCATCACTATCCCAGTGTGTGAGGTACAAATCCCTTATCATCACTATCCTAATGTGTAAGGTACAAACCCCTCATCAAGGTTAGTGATGATAGAACCACAGAGTGTGACGTACAAATCCCTCATCAAGGTTAGTGATGATAGCACCCATCACCCTAGTTGTTGAGATATTGACCCCTCAATTAGGCTATCCAGATCGGGCATGGTCTAATGCAACACTTTATATATCATCATATGCATAAGCTCATTTCATCTTCATATAGTCAATCATATCATATCTCATGCTTTTGAGCTTCAACTCCTCAAGAAATCATATCCGGACATTTTACCAAACACTTAGAGAGTATGTAATGCTAGTATAAAACCATGAAATATAGAGATGATATCATGCAAGAAAATATATTGTAAAACCATCAATCAACACTTGTAACACCGTCTAGAAGTATACATCAAAACTCCTCACCAAATCTTACAATAGATCAAAGATTTATAGCTCAAAACATAGCAAAATAGTCACAACTTTACATAGCTTTAACATAG
>JAABOM020061581.1:0-10900 GCA_011800125.2 Solanum clarkiae
GCTAGCAACTAGTTCCTTTTGCAATTTAAATTATCACCATCTATATAAATATTAATTAATTAAATTAATCAAAGAATCTATATTTGAAGTCCAGAAAAGTGTGCATGTCCAAGAATAAAATAAGTGTGCATGTAGCAAAATTGACTACTGAATTAAATACTCGTAAGAGATTTGTTCTATGAGAAATAAAATAATAATTACCATTTTAAAATATTAATTTGCCATAACGTTGAACAAAATGAAAGAGAAGCTGCGGGGTTCAAATAAATAGGAAGAAATGGAATTGTTGTTCCAAAGAAAGTGATGGGTCCATAATAATATGTGTATACATTTTTAAAAAAATAAAGAATAAATTCTATCATATATTTGTGTGCGAAAATCTCTAATATAATTAGATCTATTTTATATATTATAATAGATAATTTATCTTTAATTTTTTTTAAATTTTTTAATTTGAACTATTCATATGATTTGTTGACGATGATAAATTTAATAGATATTTTGATAAATTTAATTATAATAACTTGATCGCGTTATTATGGATAGGTTAATAATGAAGAAAATTGGATAACTTTTGATTTGTAAGTTAAAATTTTGAGCCTAGGCTATCATTTTAGATCAAATATGAGCCAAGTGAAATTTAGAGCAATTTAGTAATGGATTAGGGGTTAAATTGTGAGTTTGATTATTTGAATTGATAGTCGATCAAGACGATAAAGAGTCTATACGACTTTATGAAATTGAATTTGGGCGAGTACTAGAGCTCTCAAAATTGATCTTGGCGCAAAGGGTAAATTATTTAATGTCGTGATTTTAGAATGTGCTGTAAAAGGGGGATCGGGATGCAAGTTATGAGATTTCTATCTCTGTGCAATCCATTATGGCGGGATAAGTGATCGTTATGGCGGGATAGTTACAAGTTTTATGTCAGAAAAGTTTCAAATTTATTTTTATTTCTCTCACTTCGTCTTTGAGAGATCAGAAATGACCTAAGGCTATTTCTCTTCAAAATTTTCACCAATGTCGTTGTTATAGGTAAGTTAATCATTTTCCTAACTTGTATTTTGACTCCTAGACCTTAGATTCTATGAAAATCTAATATAGAAAAGGATTTACACTTATAATTAATGGTGGGTAAAAGCCCTAGTTTGGGGAGATGATCATGAAAGTGGTCAATAATTAGAATATAATTTTGCTACAATCCAGATACATTAGGTTATTATTGTTGATTATATGTATTTCCTTGATTGTTATAGATCAAGAACGAGCTACGACTTTGAAAAAATGAGAAAACTCCGATTCTGTAGAGTTCAAGGCTTGAATTTGAGCTGGGTGATAATTTAATATTTCCATTTTTGTGATGTATGAATGTTAACTACCTCATAGTACTACTTGCATGTATCTGAAAAGGGAATGATAACATAAAGTTAATTGTCATAATCTAATTGCATGCAATGGGCCTATTACTTGATTGTGTATATTTGTAAATTATTCATTGCGTGGTTGTGATTATGTTTGTGCTTGTGTTTGTCAATCGGGTGTCACGTTCCAACACATTATTACATCGGATATCACGTTCTGTCACATTATTAGATTTGATATCATATTCCAACATATTATTGGATCGGATATCATTCTGACACATTACTTGTTTGAATGTGGGTCCCTTGAAAGAACTATTGCTAAATTTTCTTTGAGCTTGATAAGTATGAAATTGTAATGTGGAGAATGAATTTTGAATATTGTGTTCTTTTAGTATATATGTATGATTTATTGTGTTATAATTGCTCGATATATATTTCACTTATTAGAGTAGACACATGGTCCTACCACTACATTATTATGGTATGTATTGATACTGCACTTATTCTTTTTTTTTTTTTTTTGGTTGAGTACAGAGCAACTTCAGACAGTTATGAGAAATACAACAATTAGGTGATCATTGACATCAGAATCCAAAGGCGAGGTAACATCTTTCTAGCTACTATTGATTCTTCCACTATCTTAGTCCACTTGTTTCTAAGCGGAGATTTCATTTATTTTTTTTTGTTGAGATTTCGGGGTTGCATCCCCATGTTTAGATTTGTAGTTAAAGTTTCGATACAATGACTTTTTATTTCTAAGGATATTATTGTTAGATTTCTATTTGAATTTATGGAAAGTCAACTGGTTTCCTATTTAAACTTGATTTCGTAACTTAAAATTGCTTAAATTATGTTAGTTGATCAGTTGAGTTTGAGTATTTATTCTCTTATCGAATGATTAGTTTGGGTGCCACTCACGGTCTATTCGGGATCGTGATGCTAACATATCTCTATTGTAATTATAAAATTTAATTTTTTAAATTTATATATATCCAAATACTCAAATAAATTAATACGGACAAAGCATAATCATTTAGGATAACACTCTTCTACTCATTCAAGTCCATATAATTGACGGAAAAGGCGACCGCAGACATGCTTTTTTAATCATTATAAAACTCAAGTAAGTTACAATTTCTTTTTTTTTTTTTTAAAAAAAAAACAAAAACTTTTATTAGAACGTGTTCAACTGAAAGAATTTAATTAATTAATTAATTCTATAAAATACACTCAAATTCTTCTTCTCTATGCTACTATTACAACAACTATATATACAATCAATCAATGCACTAAATTCATCAGCCATGTCTTTCTTGGTACTCATCATATTCACCAAAGAAATCCTTATAAAACATGTCTCCAACAAACTATATAGTTTATAATACATCTCAATTAAAATGTCTCCTCCTTCATTCTTTTTTCTCTCATCATAACTACAACTTCATCATATACACCTCGTGATGAGCTCGTTGTTAGGCGTTTTCACAAGGAGGAAGTGGAGTCAGAATGCGCGGTTTGTTTGTGTAAAATAGAAGACGGAGAAGAAGTTAGAGAGTTGAGAGGTCATCATTTGTTTCATAAGGTTTGTTTGGATAGATGGATGGATTGTGGACGTAAAACATGTCCATTATGTAGAAATTATTTGAAATCGCCCGCAGTTTTTGAAGAACAAGTTATAGTGTTGGATTTGTTTTCTGGAAAATCAAGAAGAAATCGATGTAAATGGTGGCTATGATAAATGAGAATTGTGACCACTTTGCAAAATTAGCATACAAATTGACGTAATCTAGATTGTTTAGATCTTATAAGAAATCATTATAATCTCTCTGGTTTGATTTGGTTTAATCTTTAATTATAATTATTGATATAGTAAGTTTATTATTTTATCCTATTAGTTGATAGGGTCCACTCACTGTATTTTTCAAAGTCATTAACTCAATGATAATAAATTGAGGGTATAATTATTATTTATCAAAAATGATAAGTAAAAGTGAAAATCAAATTAGAAAATTTTTGGCAACTAAAAGTGAATGGAGAGAGTACTTTATTGTAATGACCCTGAAGTTTATTTTTGGCATTTTCGATAAAATTATCATTTTCGCCCTTCTCGAAAGTTGCCTTGAGTCATTTCTAGCTGAGTCTAAAAGTTGAATTTCGAAAACCTTGTAAAAAGTTGAAATTTTGCTAAACGAAGAGTTTTTAAAAGGCTTAAAGTTTGAAGTTTTGAGTTTTGAGGTCATCTTGAGTTTCGAGTATCGGAATACAATTTCGTCGATTCCATTAGCTCCGGAATGCAAAATTTGGTGTAGAAAAACCGACGAACTAAATTCGGAGTTAAAATAAAAATTTTAGACCCAAAGTTGCATTTTTAGTTGAATTTGGATCATAGTTTGACTTTGGTCAACATTCGTAGTTCAAAAGCTCTAATGCAAATTCTGATGGTTTCATCGAGTCTGGAATATCGGTTCTGGTAGAGTTGCATATTTGGTTTCATATTTATAGACTTCCGGATGAGTTCCAAGGGACAAAAATCATATTTTGAAGGGTGTTGGTGCAAGTTGACACGGTCAATGTGGGGCAACATGGGTCAATAATCCTTTTTCTTTTATTTTTATCGCTGAAAATATCCCTTTCTTCCCCTTTTTTTTTTACTACTCCACCATTTTCTTCCATTTTTGAGTTCTAAAAGTTTGGAGGTGTAATTTTTAACAAAGTTTTTCGTGGATTTTGATTTGGGTAAACTTCCTAAACACTAAATCTTTAAGTTTCGATATTTAAATTGTAATTTTAACTTGAAATTTTTTATTTCAACCTTCCCATTTTCATGAACTTTCAAGAATATGATTCAAACTTCAAATTCTCTCTAAATTTCTACTCAAATTTTATGAGATTTTCCCCCTCAAACTTCATTTTTTGTGTAAAACCTGATTTTGAGCTCAATGTCCAAAGTTGAAATGTTTGAAAAGTAACTTTTTTTTGTCTATTTTACCCCCAAATCGAATTCCTATCAATATGGGTATCAACTTACTCATTTTGACGCATATATCTCATTTTTAATAGTGATTTGGTGTTTTGGAGTCGATTTTGTGAATTCATTCATTTGGTTGGCTAATTCATGTACAGTTCGACCTTCAAGGTGGATTTAACTTATCATCATTGGGACTGACTTTAGGTTATTGAGTTTGTTTATATGATAATCCATGAGATTAGACTGATTCATGGAGAAATTAACTTGTGTGGTATTAATTGTGGGAGAAAGCGATGCTTATTGTGATGATTAATTCATGATTTTTAATGTCAGAATGTGAGTTTTGGATTGGCGAAATTGAAGTTTTCTTAGACATTGATTTTGGATAGGAAAATGGTGATTGTGCATTCATTTTAATTCCTTTTTCCAAACGATTTTCTACATTAGACTCTTTGTTTCTTGGGGAACATTTTTAGATTTTGAAAAATCTTTTTTTTGGTACGAGATTTTTGGATCATTTACTCTTTTTACCCGAATTGCATGATTTTAGTGTCTTTAGCTTTGTAATGTAATGTGATTCGATATATTTAACTAGATTGTGGTGATTTGGAGTATCGTAAAAAGGGAAAGAGCTTGGATTAAGTTGATTGAGACTTTGATTAAGGCAAGTGGACTTCTAACATTTTGTTAAATATGATTGAACCTTGTATTATCCTATATGTGTGAGTTTGGATGATTAGTGGCATAAAATAGGATAAAATTATACTATTATATGCTTTAATCGTGGAATTTCAAATTGGGTAATTATAAATGTTGTGAATCCTTAACTTGTGAAATAATTATAAAATTATGAATATTTGAGAACTTGTGGATTATTTGGTATTGATATTAAGACATTGATATTGAGATTGAGCTCTGGATTCTGATTGTTTTGACTATTGATTGAGGCAAGTGGATTATTAACCCTTATTAAGCTTACTAAAACATTAAATTTACTTTAATTCTGAATTAAAATGATTAGGTAATTGTCACTCCATATGGTGTTCATTGACTTGGAAAAGACTAATGACAAAATTCTGAGGGATGTTTTATGGAGATGTCTAGAGGAAAAAGATGTTCCAATGGTGTATATTAGGGTGATAAAGGATATGTATGATGAAGCTAGTACTCGAATAAGAACAATAGGAGGAGACTTATAGTATTTTCCTATTGAGATGGAAATCCATCAAGGATCTGTGCTGAGCTCATTTTCTTTTTGTTTTGGTAATGGATGAGCTGACACGGTCTATCCAAGGAGGGGTGCTATAGTGTATGCTATTTACAGAGGACATAGTACTAAGTGATAAGACTTGAGCCAAAGTTAATGATAGATTGGAGGTTTAGAGATATATTTTGGAATCCAAAGAGTTCAAATTGAGCAGAATCAGAAATAAAATACTTGGAGTGTAAATTCAGTGTTGCTTGAGATAAAGCAGACATTGAAGAGAAGCTTGCCACTCAACCTATTCCTAAGAAAGAAAGCTTTAAGTATCTTGGATCCATCATCTAGAGTAGTGGTGATATTGATGATGATGTTACACATTGTATTGGGGCAGCATAGATGAAATTGAGGCTTGCCTCAAGAGTATTTTGTGATAAAACGATACCACCTAAGCTTAAAGGCAAGTTTTACAGAATGATGGTTAGAACATCTTTGTTATATGGGGTGGAGTGTTGGCCAATTAAAAATTCACATGTTCAAAAGATGCAGATTATGGAGATGAAGATGTTGAGATGGATGTGTGGATATACCAGAAGTGATAGGATTAGGAATGAGATCATCCGAGAGAAGCTAGAGGTAGCTCCTGTGGCTGACAAGATGAGGGAAGCGAGATTGCGTTGGTTTGAACATATGCAGAGAAGGAGTATCGATGCTCCTGTTAGGGGGTGCAAGAGGTTGAATTTAGGGGATATGCAAGGGGGTAGAGGTAGACCGTAAAAGTATTGGGGGGAGGTGATCAGACAAGATATGACAAATCTTCATCTCACCGAGGACATGACCTTAGATAGAAAAGAATGGAGGTTGTGTATTTTAGTAGAGGGCTAATAGGTTAGTAGAGGTAGATCGATAAATGACTTTGTGATATAGCAGGTTAGTAGGAGTAGTGATGTCTTTAACATATGTTGTCATTATTAGTCCTATATTTGTTTTTTTTAGCGTATTTACATTGCATTATATCTTGTATTATCATTTTCCATTTTGATATATTAATTTTATTATATTTGCATAATATCATGTGCCTTTCCTCATTAGTTGCTCTTTCTGTTCCCTTTCTTTTCCCATATTTAGTTTATTCTGCTTATGAATTTTTGAGACGAGGGTTCCAGGAAACAACCTCTCGTATTTATGACAGTGGGACCAACACATTTTATATAATCTTACTGCCTACTCTAATTTGATCCATTCACCAGTGAATTATTGAAGGATAAAATTGTCAACGTCTAATTAATTACATTTTTATAGTTCAAATATGACAGTTTTGTCTTATTTCTACCTCTTTGAGGTAATGATAAGGTATGTGTATATTATACCCTCTCCAGACCCTACTTGTAGAATTCCACTGGGTATATTATTGTTGTTGGTGTTGTAGGTAATTGTTGTTCGCTAAAGTGAACTTGGTATAATGGTGAGAATTGGACTAACTTGCGAAATTTTCTTATGGTGTAAAAGTGAATGTTAGAAATTGTTATGCATGGACTTGTGAGTTAGTATTGAGAATCTCTTGTGTTATAATAATGTTGATTTTGCTTCATGTTGTACTTGAACATAATAAATATTGAAAATATTATTATTGAAGATCACCTGTAGGTTAGAGAATTGCCTATAAGCTTGGAATGGAAAGACTATTATACCTCATATATTATGAGATTTGACTTCAATTAATATATTTTTTATAGTGTGGACTCTTGCATGCACTTTTTACTACTCTATATGGATACTATGTTGTTGCACATTTGAAAAGCCGAAAGGAAATGGTTCCGGCTAGAAAGAAAAGAAAAAAAATAGAAACATTGATTTATTATGGGGACAGGCCATACGTGCCATGACATGTGACATTGATTTATTATGGGGACGAGTCACACAAACCGTGACATATGAATGATTCATTATGGAGACGGGCCACACGAGCCATAGCATTTGATATTAATTATACATGAGACGGGTTTTACGAGC
Organism: Solanum clarkiae; assembly: GCA_011800125.2. Taxonomy (NCBI): domain Eukaryota; kingdom Viridiplantae; phylum Streptophyta; class Magnoliopsida; order Solanales; family Solanaceae; genus Solanum; species Solanum clarkiae. The sequence continues at coordinate 7,547 of JAABOM020061581.1, forward strand.
TGGGGCAGGTACATGGACAGATATGTCACCCCATAGATTCCGGACTGATTACATCAGTGGATATGTACCGCTGGACACACATGCATCATAATTACTTGACATTGCATTGTATCGATTACATTTCATAGCATTCATCCCATTTCATATCTTTCCTTTCTTGAAGATGTTATATGTACCATATGTTGAATGCTTTAAATATTGTACATTATTGAGATTGGATTATTGAAAGATTGTGATATATGTTGATAATTTGAGCCTTGTGATTTGTAAAGATTAGACTATAGGGATAGTATGTTACAAGACTGTAACTATTTATATTGTTGGTAGACTATTGTGCTACTTAACTTTGGGGATCAACTGATTATTCTGAGACTTTTCTGAATGCAAGTATGTTGTTCAGCAGTATGTGGTTAGATGGATAAGAGTACTTGTGTTCTTCATTGCTTTACTTCAGGTTTAGTTTCTATTTGTTGAGTACCTTATAGTTTGGTGCTCACCCCTTGCTACATTTTTGTGGATTGTGAGTCTGGTTCCTCTTAATTTGATTTCTCCTTGTCGGATCGAGCTTCTGAATTCTTGAGAGGTAGCGACTTATCTCTCAACAAACCCTCGAGGAGTTTATATTTATGTTGTGTTTTATTCAGAAACTAGACATTTCGACTTGTATTTTCTTTCGAGTGTTACAATCTAGTGGCTTGTACATGTGACACCACTCGTGTGATGGTTTGTAGACTTAATTTCCCCATGCTTATCCTAATTTATTAGACTTTATTTTTTTTGCTCGTAGTATTGTGTATGTTGACACCAAATTTTTACCCTCCACGGTGTTAAATTAATCATTGAGTTCTATTTTTATTTTTAACGTTTTGAAACAATTATTTCAAAAAAAAATATTCCAGCGAGTGGGGGGCACACCCCCAATTCTTCTTTTCCTCCTTCTTCTTCACACGCTCCAAGCCCTTAACCCTCCCCTAACCTTCTTCTTCTTCTTCAGTTTCTCCTTCAATCATTGACCCCAAAAACTAAAACCCGAAAATTCCCATCGGACGACCAACGATTCCCTCTTCCCTAGTTGTTTCTCTTCATCCTTTCTCGCAAAACCAAATGACCTCAAACCTCGAGAAACTCGACGCTAACTTCCAACGTTCACCCGACAACTCCAACGTTCACCTGCCCCACTCCTTCACCCATGCTCTTCAAAAGTTGTAGATTGAGGCGCATCGACCCGACTCGCTGTTGATTTTAAATTTGAAATCCCATCCGTTTCCCCCCATTTCAAACTTTAATTGACCCTATATAATCCCCTCTTTTCATTTAAGGCAACCGTCGATAGTGAGAAAAATCGGTGAACGAAATTCAAAGAGCGGAGGATCAATTTGAAACCCCGAGAAACAATTCCATAAACCGTCACTATTTTCAAAATATCCATTGATTCAAAGATCAAACCAAAGCATCTGGTTTTTGATTTAAGGAATTCGAAACAAAGCTTCGTTGTGGTATCGAAGCTTCGACAAGCTCGTCGTCTCACTTCGCTGCCCCAAAAAAGGTAACGCCTTTATTTTGTTTATCTCATTTTTGTTTAAGTATCATACGTTGTGAAAATCTGGAAGTGAATGATCTTTCAAATTTGTTTTGAGCCTGTTTTAAGAAGAAATGTCATACTGTGACAAGTTGATATTGTGCTTTGTTGATATTGATCGTTTGTGATATCGCAGTTGAGTTTAGATTGAGAAATATGCACATATGGTATTGTACTGGCTGAGGATGATGTTACTATCATCATTTTTGTTCATTGTTCTGTTTAAAAACATGTTGTCCTGTTCAAACTTAGCTTGCTAATTCATCTTGATAAAGTTTTTTCTAGTTTCTTAAGACACTAGTTGATTGCTTTTCTATGAGTATAACCTGCCTGTATGCTATCAAAGTCATTGAATGATGCTTTGGCCTGGTCCTATCTTTTGGGTCATAGGTATGCCATATGCATGTCTATTTCTTTGTTTACATATTTCTATTCTGTCTTGGTCCATCTAGAGTTTGAGTTTAGAGTCATGAATGACGGTATATGTTATTACAGCAGAAGGCTGTCAAAAAAATGCAAAAAAATATGATTCTATCCCTCATTTGTAGTTGTTGTGTCAAGATTTTAAGTTGATGTTATATCGTCTTATTTTAGTCTCTGGCCAGTCATGTTTATTCTCAATGGATATCTAATGATCTAAATGTAAAGATGAGATGTTGTTCTGTTCTTAATTTGATTTCTTCCTCTGTTTTTATCATCAAGTATTTTAGTCTCCCATATGCTCCTATCTGCTAGCTTTGCTGGTTTGTTTTTCATGCTTAGTTAGTATGTGCTTCTCTTTACTGTGCTGAACTGATAATTTGAGAATGTTGATGACTTAACAATCTACAATAGGGATGTTGTTATCATATTATTTCAACCATTATTTTCTGGTGTGTTTTGATCCTTAAGCTAGCTGTTAACTCTCCCTATTTGAACACAGTCTATTAGTACATTGTTTGAATTGTGTTGCTTTGGCTCTTGTTCGGTTTTCTTCAGATGCTTAATTTTCTGTTGGGTTTCAAGTATGAATATGCATGCCCTTTTATTCTATTAAAATCTTATTGGAAAAAACTATGTTCCTATTCTTGGCCTTTGCTGAGTATTATTAGCTTCTAGGAGTTAAACATGTGCAGATACGAAATTGTTGATTGCTTTTCTGTGAGTATAACCTGCCTGTATGCTATCAAAGTCATTGAATGATGCTTTGGCCTGGTCCTGTCTTTTGGGTCATAGGTATGCCATATGCATGTCTATTTCTTTGTTTACATGTTTCTATTCTGTCTTGGTCCATCTTGAGTTTGAGTTTAGAGTCATGAATGACGGTATATATTATTACAGCAGAAGGCTGTCAAAAAAAATGCAGAAAAATATGATTATGTCCCTCGTTTGTATTTGTTGTGTCAAGATTTTAAGTTACTGTTATATCGTCTTGTTTTAGTCTCTGGCTGGTCATGTTTATTCTCAATGGATATCTAATGTCTAAATGTAAAGATGAGATCTTGTTCTGTTCTTAAGTTGATTTCTTCCTCTGTTTTTATCATCAAGTATTTTAGTCTCCCCTGTGCTCCTATCTGCTAGCTTCGCTGGTTTGTTTTTCATGCTTAGTTAGTATGTACTTCTCTTTACTTTGCTGAACTGATAATTTGAGAATGTTGATGACTTAAAAATCTACAATAAGGATGTTGTTATCATATTGTTTCAACCATTATTCTCTGATGTGTTTTGATCCTTAAGCTAGCTGTTAACTCTCCCTATTTGAACACAGTCTATTAGTACATTGTTTGAATTGTGTT
>JAABOM020061582.1:0-45252 GCA_011800125.2 Solanum clarkiae
TTAACACAAGATTCAAGCACTTTTGAAAATTAGCGCTAATTTGACCAAACCATGTCATGTTTCATTTGAATTGTACTTGTAGTGTAAGGTGTGGGGTATTACAACTTAGTCAAAAATTTGGAAGTTGGGACACTTGGGAAAAATTGACGTCGTCGTCACGTTGACGGGAGGCTCCACGGGCCATGTGGTGCTACACGGTTAGTGTAGTGGCCCGTGGAGTTATACTTGGTGAGAAAAATATTGCTAAGATATCAATGCCAAGGACCATCGCCCTTGAGGATGACCGTGGCACAACACTTAGCAAAGAAAACTCCTCCTACGCCCACTATTCCTCACTTGCACACACCCCACAGCCAGCCACACGGTCAGTAGAACACATCACGACCCATACCACTAGCTGTGCCCCATGCCTTAGACCAAAAATGGCCCTTTCCAACCTAAAACAGTCCACATGGATCATCTAAGCCTCACTGTCCATCTAAGTGCTCGTGTGACATCACTGCATGGGAGGGTCTCATGAAATTGGTCATAACTCCTTCATCCGAACTCGGGATGGGGAGAAACCAAGTGTGTTGGAAAGCTAACTCAAAGGGATTTCATTAGACATGTAGTGGTTCGTCCATTTTGTTGTGTGCGAAAAGTTATGCCCGTTTAAATTTTACCTTGCACAAACCAACACCTAAAACTCAATTCATAAGGAAATCTTGAACTTGTCTAAGTACTAGAAGTTTCCCCACGACTCTAACATACTCCCCACCTAAACAAATGATGCTTGAAACATGGATACATAATAGCATGGAGCTACGGGGAGTCACAACCTTCAACTCTAGCAAGGCGGGGTCAAGATCTTGTTTTGCCTTTACCTCCTTAATTAAAGAAGACTTAGAACCATCAATAACCACTACACCCCTATTATCAACTTCATCTAACCTAACCCTCAATCTATCCAACCGGTGAACCTCTCCAGCCATATTTTTGCCACCATTTTCATCATGAGCTAGACTACCCATAGACACCCTACTTAGAGCATCGACCATAATATTAGCTTGCTGTGGTGATAATGCACACTCTTATCATAATCTTTAAGGAGCTCTAACCACCTGATTTGTCTCTAGTTAAGATCTTTTTGGGTGAACACATAATGGAGATCTTGTGGTTGGTAAACACATTAACATGAACCCCATACAAGTAGTGACGCCAAAGTTTCAAAGCAAATACCACGACCGTCAATTCAAGATCATGGGTGGGATAATTCTTCTCATGCGACTTAAGTTGTCTAGAGGAATATGCTATCACCTTACCACTTTGCATCAAAACAAACCCCAAACCAATTCTTGAGGTATCATAATATACATTAAATCCTTCCAACCCTTCTGGTAGAGCCAAGATACGAACACGGCAAGCTTATCTTTCAATTTGGAAACTCTTTTTGCACTCATCATTCTACACAAATTTCGCTTTCTTTTGAGTTAATTTAGTCATAGGAGAAGCAATAGAAGAGTAGCCATTCACAAACCTCCGGTAGTAACCCCCGAAACCAAAGAAACTTCTAATGTCCGATGGATTCAAAGGTCTAGGCCAATTTCTAGTCACCTCTGCCTTCTTAGGATCCTCCTTAATACCATCCCTCGACACGACATGCCCTAAAAAAGCAACCTCTTTCAACCAAAACTCATATTTCTCATATTTTACATATAACCTCACCTTCCTCAAGATTTGCAAGACGCCCTCAAATGTTCCACATACTCCTCCTCATTATAGAAGTAGATCAAGATATCATCAATAAAAACCACCACAAACAAGTCAAGGTAAGGTTTAAAGACCCTATTCATGAAATCCATAAATATAGCAGTGCATTAGTCAATCCAAATGACATAACCACAAACTCAAAGTGCCCAAACCTAGTCCAAAAGTCATCGTGGGGGAATGTCACACTCCCTCACTTTCACTTGGTGATACCTAGACTAATGATCAATTTTAGAAAAGTGACTTGCTCCTTGAAAGTGATCAAAAACGTCATCAATCCTTGGTAGAGGATACTTGTTCTTTATGATGACTTTGTTAAGTTACCAGTAATCAGTGTACATTCTAAGAGAACCATCCTTTTTCTTCACAAATAATACCGGTGCACCCCAAGGTTACTTACTAGGCCTTATAAAATCCTTTTTCAACAAATCCCTCAATTGGTCCTTCAAACCCTTCAACTCCGCCAGGGCCATACGTAAGGGGGAATAAAAATAGGTTGAGTATGGAGAAAGAGGTCTATACTAAAATCTATTCCCCTTTCAGGAGGAACACTGTAAAGTTTATCAGGAAAGACATCGAGAAACTCATTAATCACTAGAACTGAATTGATAGGAAGGACTTTGGACACAACATCCCTAACCCTCACAAGATGATAGAGACAATCCTTGGAAATCAACTTTTAGGCTTTGAGACAAGAAATGAATCTACCCTTGACAACCACATCATGACTTTTCCACTCAAGGACAGGCTCATTAGGAAATTAGAATTTGACCCTACGGGTTCTACGATCAATAAAAACATAATATGCATGCAACCAATCCATTCCAAGAATGATATCAAAATCCACTATATCTAATTCAACAAAATCACAAGGGAAGATTTTATGCAAAATGAACACAGGACAATTTCTATAGACTTTTTTAGCAACAATTGACTCACCAACATGGGTGAACACTTCATAAAGTTCATACAACAATTTGGGACTAACATAAACCTTTTTGGCAATAAAAGGAGTAATAAAAGAAAGAGTGGTACCCGGGTCTATCAATGCATACACATCAAAATAAAAAATCTTTAACCTACCGGTAATAACATCAAACACCTCATCAACTCCTTGTCTCCCTTGAGAGCATAGAATCTATTTTGCTTGGTGCACCCCTTTGTTGGCCTTCTCTTCCCCTTTGATCTGCATTTGTACCTTGGCCCTGTGGACGACTATCCCTACCTTTGTTTTGAGCATGAGGAAAATCAATAACTTTGTGACCCATCTCACCAGAATGAAAGCCAGCATTAAAATTGCTTAAACATGTACCACTATGATTTTTTTCACACCTCGAACATTTAAGTTTTGCGATCCATCCATTACCACCTTGAAATCATTGATTAGGCACCTTATCATTGGCAAACCTCTTGTTGGAAGAATTGGATGACCCTTAGCCTTACAACTTGTGGCCTTGAGGAAACCGGCCAACCTTAGGACCTTGCAACCCACCTTCAAACCAAGCCCTCTTGGACTCACCAACTCTTTACTTTATAAGCTTTTCCCCCTTTAGTTGCTCGACATATATCATGAGGCAAGACAAATCCATATAACCTATTAGCATGGTAGTACGTCCTCATTAACCAAGTCGGACACACCTGACACAAATTTGTTCATCCTTGACCTAGGATCAGCAAGCAATTATGGAGCATACTGGGAAAGCTTGTTACTGGGAAAGCTTGTTGAACTTGAGGGCATACTCCTTCACACTCATAGACCCTTATTTAAGATTCATAAATTCTATCATCTTTGCCTTCCTTAGCTTAATAAGAAAGAACCAATTGAGAAATGCCACTTTGAAATCCTCCCAAGGGATAGCATCATCATTCCTCTTCTCTATCTTCCATTGAGTGAACCAAATTCGAGTCACCCCTTTGAGTTAGTAGGCTCCCAACCCTGCTTCTTCCTTCAAATTAACCCCTATAATGGAAACACCTTATACATCTCATCGATGAATTCTTAGGGATCCTCATCCACCTTGGACCCATAAAACTCTAATGGATACATCCTAGTAAAATCCTCACCTTTGAGGACGGAGTAGGAGCATGAGGGGCTTAGGACCCTTGGTTGATTTGGTTGGGCATAATATGAGTCAATATTGTAATGGCATCTCGAAATTCTTCTTGGCCTATCCCTCTTTCTAGAGAAGCTTGAGGATCCGGTTGCTCGTCGGGTGTACGGGGTCTCCTTAGTCTCATCCATAAGGCCAAGGTGCAAATGAAGGTCAAAGGGGAATTGGAGGCCAAAGAGGGGGTACGCCAAGGAAAGATAGATTCTATGCTCTTTAAGGAAGACAAGGGGTGAATGAGGTGTCCGATATCATCACCAGTATTTTTAAGGTTTTTGATTTTGATGTGTCTGCATTGATAGATCTGGGTGCCACTCTTTCTTTTATTACTCCATTTGTTACCAAAAGGCTTTATGTTAGTCCTGAATTATTGTATAAACCTTATGAAGTGTCTACTCCCATTCTTGAGTCCATTGTTACTAAAAGTGTCTATAGAAATTGTCCCGTGTTCATCTTGCATAAAATCTTGCCTTGTGATTTTGTTGAATTAGATATGGTGGATTTTGATGTCATTCTTGGGATGGATTGGTTGATTGCATATTATGCTTCTATTGATTGTAGAACCTATAGGGTTAAATTCCAATTCCCTAATGAGCCTGTACTTGAGTGGGAGAGTCGTGAGGTAGTGGTCAAGGATAGATCCATTTCTTGTCATAAAGCCCAAAAATTGATTTCTATGGGTTGTCTTTATCATCTTGTGAGGTTTAGGGATATTGAGTCGGTTCTGGTGGTTATTGAGTTTCTTGATGTCTTTCCTAATGATCTTCCCATTGTCCCTCCCGAAAGGGAGATAGATTTTGGTATAGACCTCCTTTCCGATACTCAGCCCATTTCTATTCCCCCTTACCTTATTGCACCAATGAAATTCAAGAAGTTAAAGGAGCAATTGAGGGATTTGTTGGAAAAGGTTTTCTTAAGGCCTAGTATGTTACCTTTGGATGCACTGGTGTTATTAGTGAAGAAAAATGATGGTTCTCTTAGAATGTGCATTAATTACCCGTAACTTAATAGAATCACCATAAAGAACAAGTACCCTCTACCAATGATTGATGACCTTTTTGATCAATTTAAACAGGCTAGTGACTTTTCTAAGATTGATCTTTACTCCGGGTATCACCAAGTGAAAGTGAGGGAGTGTGACATTCCCAAGATGGCTTTCTGGACTAGGTATGGGCACTTTGTGTTTGTGGTTATGTCCTTTGGGTTGACTAATGCACTGGCTATATTTATGGATCTCATGAATAGGGATCTAAAACCCTACCTTGACTTGTTTATGGTGGTTTTTATTGATGACGTATTGAGTTATTCCCATAGTTAGGAGGAGCATGTGGATCACTTAAGGGTGGTGCTGCAAATCTTGAGGGAGGAGAGGTTGTATGCAAAATATGAGAAATGTGAATTTTGGTTGAATGAGGTTGCTTTTCTAGGGCATGTGGTGTCGGGTGATGGCATTAAAGTGGATCCCAAAAAGATGGAGGTGATTAGAAATTAGCCTAGACCCTTGACTCCATCGGATATTAGAAGTTTCTTAGGTTTGCGGTTACTACATGAGGTTTGTGAATGGCTTTTCCTCTATTGCTTCTCCTATTACAAAGTTGACACAAAAGAAGGAAAAATTTTTGTGGACCTATGAATGTGAGAAGAGTTTCCAAACTTTGAAAGATAAGCTTGTCTCCGCTCCTATCTTTGCTCTACCTGAAGGGTTGGAAGGGTTTGTGGTATATTGTGATGCCTCAAGAATTGGTTTGGGGTGTGTTTTGATGTAAAATGACACGGTGATAGCATATGCCTCTAGACAACTTAGGTGTATGAGAAGAATTATCCCACCCATGATCTTGAATTGGCGACCGTGGTGTTTACTTTGAAAATTTTGCATCACTACTTGTATAGGGTTCATATTGATGTGTTTACCGACCAGAAGAGAAGAGTCTCCAATATGTGTTCACCCAAAAAGATCTTAACTTGAGACAATGAAGGTGGTTAGAGCTCTTAAAAGATTATGATATGAGTGTACATTATCACCCCGACAAAGCTAATGTTGTGGCCAATGCTCTAAGTAGAGTGTCCATGGGTAGCCTAGCTCCTATTGATGATGGTGGCAAAGAGGTGACTAGAGAAGTTCATCGGTTGGCTATATTGGGGGTTATGCTAGATGAAGTTGAAAATGGTGGTGTAATGATCGTTGTTGTTCTAAATCTTCTTTGATTGAGGAGTTAAAATCAAAACAAGATCTTGTCCCCTCTTTGCTAGAGCTGAAGACCTTGGTGAAGGATGGAATGGTAGAGGTTTTCTCCCAAGGGGAGATGACTGACCTTAGGTACCAAGGTCTATTGTGTATGCCCAAAATTGATGACTTAAGGGAGTTGATCTTGAAGGAGGCCCACAATTCATCCTATTCTATTCACCCTTGTTCTACAAAGATGCATACAGACTTATAGGAGGGTATTGGTGGGGTAGTATGAAAAGAGATATAGCCAAGTTCATATCTGGATGTCACAATTGCCAACAAGTGAAAGCTGAACATCAAAGGCCGGGTGGCCTAGCCCAAGACTATCATGACCCAAACAGGGGCCTAGACGTGACACTGTGAATGGGGAACCCGAAGGAACCCCAAACAAGCCTCTAAGCATATCATACACATATCATTGGTCGTGGAAGCAAGAATAAACAACAAGAGAAAACATAAAAAAGGGAAATTGGAACTAAGGGAGAGAGTTTAATACATAAATGAGTCAAACTCAAGCATAATACATAACTTGTCCAACAACACCTATAGATATAGAACATAGAGGGGGCCAAGACAAGCAACCGGGCTCACCCTCATAGTCATAAGTTCCCAACATAAGAAGAGTCAATACACAGCATAAATCAAGAAAAGTATGTCCTCGAAATTGAGGACTCACCAACTTGCTTCAATAGATATTACTAGCTATGTGGAGGAGGATGTTGATCAAGTAGAGCTTTGCTTCCTACATGGTAATATTATGTAGACATTAAGTATGCATTAGTATGTTTGAATGTACTAAGTATGTAGGATACAATGCAATAAGAGATAGGCAACATAGTCAAAATGCATAATTATTAGTAATAGATAACATGATAGCAATATGGCATGTATGATCAATGCTTAAGTAAATCATGCTTTGAAAATCATTAATCTTACATAAAACATTATATATAAGCGTGAAAAGAAATCTCAATCGACAGAGCATAAGACCAAGTGAGCTATAACTTGGAATCCCAATGTTTACCCCTCATCCGTAAAGAGGTGGTCTACTTGCCAAGGTAAACCATACTCCACCTTATGGGGTTGCATCTAATTTCTGATGAAATAACCCTCCTTACGGGAACCCCCCAAATTACGAAAAGAATTTATGACCATGCTTCACCTTATGGGGTCTCGCCCCATTTTGGATTAGGTGACCTTCCTTACGGGGTCCCGCCCCATTTTGGATTAGGTATTTTCATGGTAAAGTGCACTAAATAGATCCACTAGTATAGCAAGGTAAAAGATGTATGCCTATGTTGGCACATGGTTCAAGGAAAGAGAGCACCCTCCATCCATCGGTGCTAAGTCTAATCCAACAGAATATTTATAATAATCATACTTTAGTAATTTGCAATAAATATACAGACATAGCAAGAGTAGCTCTAAAACATCCTTGACCTCAAATTGAGCCTAACTTTCAACAAGAAAATTGATCATCATCAACATTACCTTTGCATTAACATTAAAAGGCTCACAAGAGGTAAAAATCTTTGAGGAAAGGACTTGATCCGGCTTTACAATATCATTAAAAATTTTCATGAACTAAACATATCTCTAGAAAGCCCAAAGTCATCATAAAGCATCTTGAATCATAAATCAACCAATAGATCATTAAAACTTTAAGCATCCTTAAAAAGGAATTTTATCAAACACTTGGCGGGTGTACAATGCTGGAACAAAATCATACAATTCAAGAGTGAAATCATGCAAGAAAACTTGAAGTAAATTAACCCACCAACACTTGGTAGTACCCTTATGCAGTATATATTAAAACCCTTCATCAAATCTCAAGATAGATCTAAGATTTATAGCTCAAAACATGCTCAAACAGTCACACTTTCACGAAACCCCAATAGAGTTCATAGTTAAATTCATAATAAATGAGACCCATGAGTAAATCAACTTAGAAACATGAAATTTATGTAAAAAGGAAGCTTGGGCACCATGGGTGAAAGGACCTAATAGTTGAAACCCACATACCTTGAGTTTGGAGAATTCCTTGATGAAGAGTGAGATGAGAACTAGAAGCTTGAGTGATTTCCTTAAGATCCGGAATGAGGTTTGGCACTTGAATTTCTGGTGAAATATTTGTCTAAGTGTTTGAGAGAGTGTTGGGGAATGTCTTGTATGATATGAAGGTGAAATATGGCTATGTATTAGTATTTTCAGGCATGGGAAGGCTTAGGACCAAGACCCAAAATCCTTGGACCGAAACAGAAAACTGGCAGCAAAATAACACATCTCCGTTATGGCTCCGCGTCGCGGAGAGAACGCGTACCCTCATTGGAATGCAAAATTTTAGCAAAATGGAATTTCGCTATGGTTGCTGTAAAATCAGGGTTAGACCCATTTCCCATTCAATTTTGCCCATTGAACAAGAATACAAAGTCGGACTTTCGATATTACACACAAATTTTGAGATATATGGAAATTACGATTATGGATATTTCCGAGGTACATTTTTGGGCACTTTTTGGGGTTGTTTCAATATCTCCCCATTGGGAACATTAATCCCTGAAAGTCAAAGAAAAGTGCATAAGAAGAGTAACAGTGAAGAATTCAACCCCAACTATAATGCATCAATACACTTGAACACCATTTTCGAAATCTCAACATAAGTGTTAAAATCATCAAGAACTTGTCAACATAGTCATGAATGCATGCAAATGACATAGGGACTGAAACATAAGATTTGAGATCACAAAAATAAGACTTGACGTGTTGCCATAAGCTTGAATAGAATGAAAGAGGTATGAATATTGCTTCTCCACGCCCGTTTTGGCTCCCCGAGAGACACCTTTGACTTGACGATTCTTCCAAAGGCCCTTGACAAATACTACATCCTTATTAGTCAACTCGTCAACACTTCCATCCAATACCCCACCGAGACCTCCTCCTAATCCAACTTATCCTCTACAACACCCATAACCTGAAAGAGTTCTATAGCACTAGAGTCACCAACACATCCCCTTAACCGAGAAGCATGAAGAACCAAATGAACCATATCCATATCCATAGGAAATTCCCATTCGTATGCAACCTTTCTCAACACTCTATAAGAACCTACAAACCATGAACTCAATTCCCCTACTTGCTAAACCGTATCACACCCTACATAGGTGGGACTTCCAAATGAACCCAATCATCAACACAAACACACATGACCTACCTTATCATTTAATGACACCATCTCCCCCTTGGGAGAAAACACCCACATTATCATCTCTCACCAAGGTCTTCAACCCTAACAAGACGAGGTCAAGGTCTTGCTTTGCTTTCACCTCGTCAATCAAGAAATATCTAGAACCATTAGCCACCACTACACCACTATAGCCAACCTCTTCCAACCTAACTCCCAATCTAGCCCACTGATGGACCTCTCTAGTCACCTCTTGCCACCATCATCAACATATGCTAGGCTACCCATAGACACCATACTTAGAGCATCGACCACAACATTAGCCTTACCAAGGTGACAATGCACACTCACATTATAATCATTAAGGAGTTCTAACCACCTTCTTATTACCCACAAGTCACATTTGTCATATTTAGAAAACAACCTCTCACCCCACCAAGACTTGCATCACTACCCCAAATGACCCACAAGCTCTAAATAAGTCAACACTCCATCACTGGAGACCACTACAAGCATGACAAGGTAGGGTTTTAAGACCCAATTCACGAAACCCCTAAATAAAGCCGTTGCATAAGTCAACCAATCAACTCCTCCATGACTCAAAATGGTCATTCCTAGCCCGAAAGGGCACCTAGAGAGATCACCTACCCTTGTCCTCACTTGGGGACAAAACCCGAACCGAAGATCAATCTTAGTGAAGTGACTAACCCATTGAAGTTGACCAAATAGATCGTCTATCCTTAACCATCACATTACAACCTTATGAGTTCTGCACTCATTGGAAGTATGATGTGCATGTAGCCAAAACACCCCAAGACCTTCAACCCATCAAGCCAAGTTCACAAGACAAGACTCTATGAGATAAGAACATTCCAACCTTTATAAGCCCTTTCTAGCCAGAATAGACTCACATACCCAAATCTTACTAGCAACAAAAGGAATAATCAAAGGAATAGTGATTCTCGAAACTATCAAAGCATGCACAACAAAAATGAAGAAAACCCTTAACATACCGGTAGCATCATCGGGCACCTTATCCCCTCCTTGCCTTCTTTGAAGAGCATAGAATTGATTATTTCTTGGAGCACCCCTTTGGCCTTGAGGGCGACCATCTCTACCTTCAGTTTAAGCATGAGGGCAATCAATAACCCTGTAACCCATTTCACCACATCCAAAACAAGCACTAGAGTTCCTCCAACACGGGCCACTGTGGTTCTTTCTACAAGTAGGGCACTTGGGCTTGGGCCCTCCACCATTACCACCATGGTATCTTAGATTATCATTAGCAAACCTTCCATCAAGAGCATTGGAAGACCCTTGGTCTTGATAAAATCGGCCACCCTTGGGACTTTAGAACTTACCATCAAAATAGGCCCTCTTAGTCTCACTACTCCTTCTCTTCCTCAATGTTTCCCCTTCCAATTATTCAGCATAAGTCATTATGCGTGGCAAATCCATGTCTCTAATCAACATAGCAGACCAGCACTCCTCATTCACCAAATCGGATACAACCATCATGAACTTGTTCATTCTAGACCTTGGGTCGGCAACCAAGTGTGGAACATATTCTGAGAGTTAGTTGAACTTGAACGCATACTCCCTCACACTCATGGGCCCTTGCTTTAAATTCAGAAACTCCATCATTTTGGCTTCTCTAAGCTCAAGAGGGAAGAACCGGTTGAGAAACGCCATCTTAAACTTCCCCCAAAGGATCACATCATAGTTCCCCTTCTCCTCCTTCCATTGAGTATACCATATTTTGGCCACCCCCTTGAGGTGGTAAGCCTCCAACTCTGCCTTCTCTTCCGACCTAACACCCATAATAGCCAACACTTTGTACACCTCATCAACAAATTCTTGAGGGTCCTCATCCACCTTAGACCCGTTGAACTCCAGTGGGTTCATCATCATGAAATCCCTCACCCTAGATGCCTGAGTGGGAGCATGAGGGGCTTGGGCCCCTTGGTTGATTTGGTTGGTCACCGCATGGGCTAGCACAACAAGAGCATCCCAAAACTCTTCATGAGCCGGTTGTTCCTCGGGTGAGCGGGCTCTTCTTCCTCTTGTGTTAGACATGATCTAGCATGGCAAAGAACAATCATTAGGGGGGGGGGGACTTACCTTGACTCCTATAGCATGATATAGAGTAAGAAGAAGGGAAACATTTCCCAAAACATCTCATAGCCTCTTACTCATAGTTATGGTGCACAACACTACCATGAATAAATCATTGATTGACATGGTGTGTTGGACGCCGAGAACCATTAACAACCTAGTACTCTGATACCAAAGTTGTCCCAACCCAAACTTGGGTCTAGACGTGACACGGCGAATGGGGAACCCGAAGGAACCCCTAACAAGCCTCTTAGCATATCATACACATATCCTTGGTCGTGGAAGCAAGAATAAACAACAAGAGAAAATATAAACAAGGGAAATTGGGAATAAGGGAGAGAGTTTAATGCTTAAATACATAGATGAGTCAAACTCAAGCATAATATATAACTTATCTAACAACACCTCTAGACATAGAACTTAGCGGAGACTTAGACAGGCAACCAGGCTCACCCTAATTTCCATAAGTTCCCAACGTAAGAAGAGTTAATACATAGCATAAATCGAGAAAAGTATGTCCTCGGAATTGAGGACTCACCAACTTGCTTGAATAGATATTACTGGCCATGTGGAGGAGGATGATGATCAAGTGGAGCTCCAGTTCTTACATAGTAGAATCATGTAGGCATAGAGTACGCATTAGTATGTTTGAATGTACTATGTATGTAGGATGCAATTCAACAAAAGATAACCAACATAGTCGAAATGCCTAATAATAAGCAATAGATAGCAAGATAGCAATATGACATGTATGATCAAAGCTTATGTAAATCATGCTTTGCAAATTATTAATCTTACGTAGAACATTATATGTAAGTGTGGGAAGAAACCTCATCCAACATAGCATAAGACCAAGCGAGCTATAACTTTGAATCCCAATGATTACCCATCATCGGTAAAGAGGTGGTCTACTTCCCAAGATAAACCATACTCCACCTTACGGTTTCCTATGCCATTTTTGATAAAGTAACCCTCCTTACAAGAACCCACTCCATTTTAGAAAGGATTTATGACCATGTTTCACCTTATGGGGTCCTGCCCCATTTTGGATTAGGTGACCTTTCTTACGGGGTCCCGCCCCATTTTGGATTAGGTATTTTCATGGTAAAGTGCACTAAATGGATCCACTAGTATAGCAAGGATAAAAGATATCTGCCCATATTGGCACATATTTCAAGGAAATAGAGCACCTTACATCTATCGGTGCTAAGTCTAATCCCACGGAATACTTATAATAATCATACATTAGTAATTTGCAATAAATATAGAGACATAGTATGAGTAGATCTAAAACATCCTTGACCTCAAATGTTGAGCTTAACTTTCAACATGAAAATAGATCATCATCAACATTACCCTTGCATTAACATTAAAAGGCTCACAAGAGGTAAAATCTTTGAGGAAAGGACTTAATCTGGATTTACAACATCATCAGCATTTTCATGAACAAACATATCTCTAGAAAGCCCAAAATCATCATAAAGTCTCTTGACTCATAAATCAACCAACGGATCATCAAAATTTTAAGAATCCTTAAAAAGACATTTTATCAGACACTGGGTGGGTGTGCAATGCTAGAGTAAAATCATGCAATTCATGAGTGAAATCATGCAAGAAAAATTAAAGTAAATCAACCCACCAACAGTTGGTAATACCCTCATGCAATATACAGTAAAATCCTTCATCAAATCTCAAGATAGATCTAAGATTCATAGCTCAAAACATGCTTAAACAGTCACACTTTTATGAAACTGTGACATAGTTCATAGTTAAATTTATAGTAAATAACACCCATGAGTAAATCAATTTAGAAACATGAAATTTATGTAAAACGGAAGCTCGAGCATCATAGGTGAAAGGATCCAATGGTTGAAACCCACATATCTTGAGTTTAGAGAATTCCTTGATGAAGAGTGAGATGAGAACTTGAAGCTTGAGTATTTTCTTTAAGATCCAGAATGAGGTTTTGCACTTGAATTTTGAGTGAAATATTTGTCCAAGTGTTTGAGAGAGAGTATTGGGGAATGTCTTGTATGATATGAAGGTGAAATATAACTAAGTATAGATATTTCAACACATGGGAAGGCTTAGGCCAAGACCCAAAAGCCTTGGACCAAAATAGAAAACCGGCAGCAAAATAACACATCTCCGCAATGGCTCCGCTTCGCGGAGAGAATGCATACCCTCAGTGGAATGCGAAATTTTTTCAAAATGGAATTTTGCTGCGATTGCTCTAAAATCGGGGTTAGGCCCATCCCCCACTCAATTTTCCCCCGTAAATAATAATATAAAGTCAGATTTTTGATATCACGCATGAATTTTTAGATATATAGAAATTACAATTATGGACACTTTCAAGGCATATTTTTGGGCACTTTTTGGGGTCGTTTCAAAGACCAAAATTTCTACTTGGAAGTTGAAAGAGATCAACATGGATTTTGATGTTGGGTTGCGTAATACTAGGAAATAGTTTGACTCTATTTGGGTTGTTGTGGATAGAATGACAAAGTTGGCTCACGTTCTACCTGTCAAAACTACTTATGGTGCCGAAGATTATGCCAAGTTATACATTCAAGAGTTGGTCTGATTGCATGGGGTGCCCTTGTCTATCATTTTGGATCATGGTGCTCAATTTACTTCTCAGTGTTTGAGGTCCGCCCAAAGAGATCTTGGTACCAAGGTTAAGCTTTGCACGACCCTTAACCCTCAAACGGATGGTCAAGCCAAGAGGACTATACAAACCCTTGAGGATATGCTTAGAGCTTATGTTTTAGAGTTTAAGGGTAGTTGGGATGAGCATCTTCCACTTATTGAGTTTGCTTACAACAATAGCTACCACTCAGGCATTGGTATGGCTCCCTTTTGAAGCTTTATATGGTATGTGTTGTAGATCCCCGATTAGGTGGTTTAAAATGGGGGATATGACTTTTCTAGGTTCAGATTTGGTCATGGAGGCTATGGATAAGGTGAGGTTGATAAGGGATATATTGGAAATAGCCCAAAGTAGACAAAAAGTCATACTTCGATGTGAGGATAAGAGATCTTGAGTTTAAGGTTAGTGATTGGGTTTACATGAAAGTCTCACCCATGAAGGGTGTGGTCCGATTTGGCAAGAAAGGGAAATTGAGCGCAAGATTTGTGGGTCTTTATCAAGTTTTGAGGAGAATGGGTAAGGTTTCATATGAGTTGGTCATCCATATGTCCATGTTGAGAAAGTGTGTGAGTGACTCAAGTGCTATAGTGTCCTTGGATGTTGTGGGTGTTATAGAAGATAATTTGACCTATGAGGAGGTCCTAGTGGAGATTTTTGATGAACAAGTGAAGAGGTTGAGAAACAAAAATGTAGCTTCCATCAAGGTTCTTTGGAGGAACCAACAAGTTGAAGTGCCACATGGGAAGCTGCGGCAGACATGAGAAAGCGATACTCATATCTCTTCCACTCTACTCAAGCTGAAGGTACTAATTTAAGTCCTCTCTATGATTTCAAGACTTAAGATTCATCCCTTATGCCATTTTGTATGCATTCATGTTTATGTTAACAAGTATATAGTGATTTTCGAATTCATGTTGAGATTTATGAAAATAATGTTTAAATGCATTTGTTGCATTCATGTTGGGCTGAAATCTTTATGATTAATTCTCTTATGCATCATTTCTTTGACATTCAGAGACGAATGTTCCCAAGGAGGAGATATTGAAATGCCCTAAAATGTGGTTCGAAATGCCTATAATCATAATTTTATATATCTCAAAATCCGTACGTGATATCGAATATTCGACTTCATATTCTCGACGAGGGGGGTAAAATTATGTGGTAAATGAGTATAACCCAGATTTTAGAGGATCCATAGCAAAAAATAATTTTCACTAATTTCTAATTTCCAGAGATCATCCGCACCCTAGCTGCAACGCACCAGGGGCGTGGAGTAGTGTAATTCCTCCTTCGTGTTAGGTCCATATCACGGACTAGACGCGGACCAGTACAACAATTTCCTTACTTTTTCTTATGCACCCATGGGCATTGGGGTCATAGCCCCATGGCCACTAAAACGTGAAATCACCCATACTTAGCCATTTTGCAACTCTATATCTCATAAACCCTCTCTCAAACCCCTCTAAGACTCTATCAATTCTCTCATTCAAATCTAAGGATCTCAAGTATCTTTTATTTTGAAGTATAAGCATGAATTATGTTGGGGTTATATGAAATGTTGATTGATTATGCATGATTATCTATTTCAAGCTTATACCATGAATTAATCTTGTCCATTGAGACTATGCATGTTTTGAGCTATGAAACTATGACCTATTACGAGCTTTGGTGATGGGTTTCAAGGTACCTTACATGAGGGTTTTATACATGTTGGTGGGTTGTTTTGCATTAAGTTTACTCATCTTATGTCACTCTTTAATTGCGTAATTTTGAACAAATATCATGAATCCACCATGTGTTTGATAAAATGTTAAGTCAAGAATTCTCAAGTTATTGATGATCTATTACATGGTTTACAAGTCAAGTGACTTCGTGATGATTAAGGGCTTTCAAGTATGTATTGAATTCATGTTAAAGCAATGCTACATGTATGACTATGATCTACTCTCTTGTTCAAGACAGGCTCACTACTAGAGGTCAAGCATGTTTCAAGAGCTACTCATGTCATGTTTCCAAGTTTCTTACAAGTTATACAAGTTATGATTATTTCAAGTATTCCGTGGGATTTGACTTAGCATCGATTGAGGCTTAAGATAGGAGCTCGACTTAAGGGGTCCTTATATAAAGTCTGTAGTCTCTAAACTATATGCCACATAGGATTATGATTATTACCCTTACTATACTAGTGGATCACCAGGAAAAAGCCTCTCTACCTCTATGAGGTAATGGTAAGATCTGCGTACATTCTACCCTCCCCAGACCCCATTTGTGGGATTTACTGGGTATGCTGTTGTTGCTATACTAATGGATCAATCTAGTTATGTTATCATGTTTGGTTTGCCTTGGCAAGTAGACCACACCTAGACGGGAGGTGTCATTCCCGTCCACTTGACCGAGGAGATATCATGTGTTGGATTCCAAGTTGTAGTTACTTGGTCTATGTCAGTTGAGGTCGCTTCCCACATATATATGCTGTATATATTGTGTAAGAGGAATGATTCACAAGCATGTTTTATTATGAGCATTGATCATGCATGCTATATTGAGATTATATATCTATTTCTTATGATTATGCATTTTTACTATATTGGCTTATGTTTTGTTGCATTTCATCCCGCATACTTAGTACATTCAAACGTACTAATGCATACTCTATGCCTATATGATATTACTATGTAGGGAGCAGAGCTCCTTTTGATCATCCTCCATGTCGCTAGTCAATACTTTGGCGATAAGCTTTTGTGAATCCTCAAGTCCGAGGACACTATCTACATTACTCTTGTTATTTTGAGACTTTATTTTGTTGAACACTTGTTATTATAAGGGTGAGCTCGGATAGTGTCTTGGCTCCCGCTCTATTCCAAATTAGAGGTGTTGTTGGATATTATGATATACTTACGCTATGAACTTGACTCTTTTATGCTTTTATGAATATAAAAATTTCCCATAGTCCCACTTCCCTTTTTATTATTTCTCTTGTAGTTGTTTATTTTGCTTCTGCGACAATGAATATGTGATTGATATGCTAAGAGGCTTATTTGGGGTCCCGTCGGGTTCCCATTCGTCGTGTCACATTTAGGCCCTAGGCTTGGGTCTTGACAATGGAAACTTCATATTTTCACCTTTTTTGATAGGGTGCAACTCTGGCCTTATATTCATATCTTGCAAAGCTAACTAAGTTTTAATAGTATCTTTGATCTTTCCTTTCACATTCATAATTATTCCTAAAGTTATCACATATATTTTTCAAAATATGCATAACATCCAAATTATTTCACAACAGAAGAGACTCCAAATATGGAAGTTAAAAAAATACTCTTCTTGTTCCAATTATCTTTTCGATTATCATGTGATATTTTGATTCTTTTCTTTGGATTCTTTGTTGATTGTAGCCCTTTGAGATCCTAAAATTGATGAAGTATCTCAATACCAGAACTTTTTTTGGGCGACAACCTTTTCTCCTTTGTACCACTAAATGACTCGCTATCATTCCTCTATTTGTGATTAAGAGGAAGATAACATCGATGACCCATTAAATACTACTTCTTACAATTAGTCAATCTGATTGAGGAAGGGTCTTTGTTGCAATATAGACCTGCCAATTTTCCTTTTGTACTCTATCCATATAAATTGCCATATACTGGAAAGTCATTGATGGTCCATAGCAAAGAAGCATATTACTTAAAATTTTGCTTATATGATGCATCAAAGGTGTCAATACCTATATCGCATAACTCCTTCAATTCTTCTATCATGAGTTGAAGATATATGCTAATTACATCCCCTGGACCATCTGGACTAGGAACAAGCATGGACATAATAAAATTCTCTTGCTTCATACACAACTAAGGTGTAAGTTATAAGGAATAAGTACCATGGGCCAAATACTATATGAAGCTTTTGAGTTTCAAAATTGTTGAAAACAATCATTCACAAATCCAAGTCAGTAATGACGAGGCTCGGTCGGAAATGAAGGATGAATTTCATCAAATGATTTCCATTCCATTGAATCAGCTGGATGCCTCATTGTTCCACCATCAACTCTTTCATCATGATGCCATCTCATTAGAGAAGCTGTCTTTGTAGACATAAACAACCTTTGAAGCCTAGGCTTTAATGAAAAAGAGCGTAAAGTCTTTGATGCTATCTTTTTACCTTTTTTGTTTTTTTTCTTCTCCACTATGTTTATTGACTTTCCATCTAGATGCACCACAAACTTTATGAGAATCAAGTAAGTCTTCCTCCTTCAAGTATAGTATGCAATCATTTCTACAAGCATCAATCTTCTGGTAAGAATGACCAAGATTCTGAATTTCCTCTTTGCCCCATAATATGTATTTGGCAAGTTGACTTCATCAGGCGACAATGTTTATGTTCCAATAAGAAAGCGGTTGCTTTCACCAATTAACCTAATCGAAGGTTAGGGTCGAATCCACAGAGAATATAGGGTTTGATTACAAGAATTCACTATCAATCATTTCGAGTATCTATAACTAAAATCTCTAAATGGAGGGGGAGGGATTGTTATTCAATAAAAAAAAACAAAAATAAACACTATACTATGATGCGAGAAAACACTCAATTTTAGGGATGACTTGGAAATTATGTTTCTCATGGTTCGTTGTCTCGATTACCCTAGAAAACATAAAGACAATTGAAAATTTGCATGTAGGACGGTAACTTAGGTTCTTCTGACTCTCTTGTGAAGGTGAGGTGAAATTTCACCATGGCACTTAGTCGGCAACCATAGTGTGCCAACTAAACGTTACCTATTGTCCCAGTCAACCTCCCCTTGGTCAGGTTTGGTTGATTAGACGAGAACACATCAATCGAATCTTGTCATCTACTTTCCTTTTCCTATTCGTCACTACTTTGGTCAGGATCGTGATAGTAGGCGGGGTTTGGTGTTGGCCAGGGGTGTGCATCGGTCGGTTTCGTTCATTTTATACATTATCAGTTTGATTTATTGATTTTTGATTTTTAAATATACTAAACCAATACGAAAACCAATAAAATAATTTTTATTAGTTTTTGATCTATCGGTTTTAAGTTTTTAATGGTTTGATTTTCGATTTACCCCATAAGAATGATAATGAAAATTTACGTTAACAAAAAGCAAGAAAATTATGTTTATAAACTGGGAAAAGCTATAATCAGTTAATTACAAACTAAAATACTAAAACAGATGACTAATCGCTTAAGTACTATAAAGATTAAATATACAAAGTATTGCTATAGTGTCCTATTAATATTAAATTACTAATATTTAATATTTACAAATGGATAAAATAATAAATTATCATAATCTTATTGGGTTATTGGTTTACCCAATAACCCAATAGTAAAAATCGATATCGAACTGATAACCCAATAATATTTTTTTTTAAAAACCATTAAAAACCCAATAACCTAATAACCCAATAACAATAAACCAATGACGTTTTTATCGATTCGATTTATTGGTCGGTTCGATTTTTGCACACCCCTAGTGTTGGCCACAATCAAAATCGTAGGAATGCAATAAACCTCGTTCATCACAAGTCAACTACCATAGTTCCCACAACCCCAAGTTGTGGGTGCTTAGCTACTCAAGGCTAAGGCAAAACCAACAAAAATGCAAATACAAGATATAATTGAGAACATTACCTAAAGCAATGAAGAGTGAAGATACCACAAGTTGCAAACTACAAGCTTGATAGATTGAAAATGAGTAAAAAGCAAGATTTGCAATCCCCAAAAGTGGGTTTTTCAAGGGAAAATAAAAAAACTATTCTAAAACCCTAAAATATTCTTGAGAGAATATTCAAAGGCACACCCAATGTTCACAATCTGGAATCCTCTTTAAATAAAACCCTAACTTAAATTAATTTATAGTGTTTAATAATTAACCCTAAAAGTTACACAGAAAATACAGATGACAGCTGGTACTCCTCACAGATACAACTCGTAGGATGATCTACGAGTCATAATCGGAGTATCATATTAGGTTCTTGGCATTTTGGACTCAACTGGTATGACTCACTGGTATGAATCATTACTTTAGCTACATCTCGTATGCTCCTCCTGTAGTCCAGGCCTTTAGTTTTTGGTCCAAAGTTTTGTCTGTTTCCTGCTAGAGTCAATTTATGCGAGTCGTAGTGAGGCCTACGACTCGTAGGATGGACTTATGGAGCTAACCTCCACTTAGAAGATTTCTAATTTTTTGATCTCTATTTCTTGTTACGAGCTCACCTACGAGTCACAGCCCAAGCTATGAGTCCTGTCTTCTAGCAAAATCTACAATTTTCCTCCAAAATCATGCCAACTATCTTTTCTGCAATAACAACACAAAAATACATAAAAATCATAAAAAGTCACATTAAGAACTCATAAAATCCCTTATGTTAGGCATCAAATATGCTGTATTTTGACAGCACATCAACACCCTCAACTTAGAATTATTACTTTTCCTCAAGCGACGACTCAATCTGCACATACAATGAGTACATAACAGCTACACTAATGGCATATACATGAGTTACTCTAATTTAGGTACCCAACTTTCATTTTCAAAATAAGATTGCAAAGCCACTACGCACGACAAAAACACAATGATGAATCTGGCAACCCAACTGTGATAAGCTAAGGGGCATCAACCATCCACAATCACTGGTATAGTCATATGCTTATCAAGTGGTGCAAATGCCCTTACAGAAAAGTAGTCCCTCTAACCAAATTATTTTTATTACTTTACCATAATAAAGTCCACCCTCAACTTAGGTTTTTAGCCTGAGGTGAAGTACACTATATCTCTTCCCCAAACTAGGGCCACAATTTGTAGCCACCCTCAACTTAGGCTTTTAGCCTCAATTAAGGTTCACATGTTCAAAGATAGACCAGAGCCAATATTAAGGTATTTCATCAAACAAAGTTAAGCTAGCAACGTGTCAAGGAAGAATGAGTATATGAGAAGCTCAAAAATTTGGAACAAGGGATTCACTAGCTCATTTGGTAGGTCATTTAGGCAAGAGTGGATTCACTAATGGAACAAAAGCCTAGGATCCCGTCCAAATCAACCATATCACCAAACTAATCTTAGAGTACTAAGGCAAGTTCTGAGTCCGTACGTGATACATGAATGCAGCAAAATAAGCTCACAACAGACACGACATTATACACATGATCAAGTATAGACTCATAAGTCATGCTTCAAGCCTCAACTTACCTTTACATATGAGAACAAACATCATCAGATAATCAAAATGCATGATTGCATCAATAGCAAACAATCTCAAAAATTTTGATGGTACCTAAATTTTTCAAATCATTCAAAAAGCATTTAAAGACTATGTATACGCCAAAAGACCATACTACTATGTATTTACACATTATCTACACTACTTAAATATGCTGGTTCAACAGAAAATTAAACATCCACAAGAAAAAAGAAATAGGCAAGAAAACTTTGGGATCAAAAATAGGGGAAGTTATGGACTCGAGGCTACTCAGACTTCACCTTAATCCATAACTTCTTACACCCCACCAATGTCCTCGAAGTAAAAATACGTACAAAAACCAAATATATATATATGTATATATATATATATATATATAACAATAAGAACCAACATTTCAAAAACTACCATCCAAAACATAAGTAAAATCAACATCCAACATAAAACATTTAAACAATTCCAAAAATAAAAATATTGACTAACAAAAAGAACAAAGTATGTATATATAAAAGTTAAGGGCTGGGGTGAAAAGTCAAACATCATGGTGCTCAAGCATCGGTATCTGTCTGGTCAGCAGGGTCTTGGGTCACGACCTCTTCCTCAGCTATCTGGTTCGCAGCTGTACGTGAGCTACTCTCTCCATGTGAAGTTTGCTGCTCCCTATCTCTTTGTACAACCGCCATCAGTATCGACTCCTGCACCACCTCCTCTGGTAACGATTCCTCCTCCGGTGCTACTGGGTCATCTGGCCTAGGCCTCTTCTGGCTCAACTCTAGGTCATCTGTCTCGAGAGGCCTCTTCTGTGGCCATGCAGGTGGTCAGCTAACCAATCAAAAACCTCATCACCCACCAGTGCCACCTCTAGAACAGCAATAGGGGTTGCTAATATCTGTAATAAGTTGGCCTTAAACTTGGCCAACTCCTATGTCACTGTGCTCGTGTGAACAAGCTGAGCACCCTCAAGCCTCCTCTGTACTCTAGCCTTCAATGCATCTACTCGTGAATTCACTGCTTTAACTCTTTCATTTACCAAATCATGGGTGAATGCCTTTACCTTCTCCTCTGAGTCCCAGACAGTTTGCGAACCCATGGTCTAACATAAGCTGCTAAAGCCTGTAGCCTGGACTCTGCTGTAGCCACCTTATATACTAGTGCTTGAAAAGCAACAACCAAGATAAGAGAACCAACCTGAATAGTGGATGATGCTGGTGCTGGAGTACTGGAGGACGACATCGACTCAATCTCACTAGCTGGGGATGGCTCTGCAGTAACTAGAGTAGTATTAGTGGTAGTTAGAGTCAAATCCTGAGTCTGAGGCTCAATCGATAATGGATCTGTGATGGCTGAAGGAGCTATATGTGGTAGGGCCACTGAGTTTTCATCAGTCTTTATCAGGTCGGGATCCATGGTGCGTGTGACCTCTCTATGCTGGTCCCCGTGGGTTCGATAGGCACACTTGGTGGACTACACAATCAGTGGATCAAGATAGGGAATGACAGTGATGTGTTCATTCGGACGGTGAACTCGTGAATCTACTCAAATATAATCCGACCCTAATCTATCTCATAACCAGCTAGGATGCTGGCTAATAACATGTCCTGCCCTAGGGTGATCACATTATCCATGAAAGTAGGTTGGATACGCCAATAGATAATTGACCACCAAAACTTGGCATTGAAAGAGAGGTGGGCTTTCACTATCCGATCTGCGTGGTTTGTAACCCATGTTGGCTCGAACCCCTCATAACATATCTGGATGCCACTCCACTACAGCAGATTGGTCTTGGACCCAACGTCTTTCTCATCCATCGCTCTCCTCATTTTGTCAATGAGACCATCGTACTCTGTGGTGGACTAAGGCACTCTGTAGTTAGGCCCAAACTTAATCCTTCGAATTGTCTCCTCTTAAATAGGAACTCTCCGACCCCGGACTGACACCACTTGTAGTCTCGGCTACTCAATCGGCTTCTTGTTCTTTGGCAGCCCTCGATGAAGTATAGCAAGGTAGGTTGTATAAAACTCATGAACTACGTAACGGGCATACTTGCCCAGTTGCTGTGTAGTCCATCGTAGTCCATGTCGGTCTATCTCCGCATTTAACCCTGGTACTCTATCTAACCCAGAGTCGTTTATCATAGACTCCTCATGGAATAGTTGAACTGGTTTGCCCTGTCTCTTTGGCTCTAACACTTGGTTATATATCTCCTTCATTCCTGCAACCTACCATCTAGGGTCGACCAGGGGCTGTGATTGTATCTCCTCATGTGGAGCTTGTGACCCCTCCTCAGAATCTGTCTCGGTGTGTGGGGGGGTCATCTGGGGTGAGGGACTCTCGGACCCATCTCCATCACCCTCCTGTTCCTCCTCTTTAGACTTGGAGGAACAACTCACTTCCATAGGTGCCTGAGCTGTCCGAGCCGGAGTCTGAGGTATATTAGCTTTGGGGTCTGTTCTGATCTGTGAACTTCTAAAGACCCCTCAAATCTCTCTATCTCGGAGGACTCATCCAGCAACCTCCTTTGGAATGTTTGGCTTGCTCGTTTATTCTTTAGAGGCATGATATCTGCAAACCAACCACACAATAGTATGTGAGCTTCAAGATGTTTGATCGAACAATGATCACAAAACAAAGAACAAGAAAAAAAACACTTAAATATAGACAATCACTGATACAGTTGCAAGTCTATAGCTACAAGGTGTAGGTACGACTAGTAGGCTATTCTACGAGTCATACTCTAGCCTCATAGTACCAAGGTTTCTGAGAAAAATGCAATCTGAAATCAAATTCGAGGTGCAGTTATGACTCGTAGGTTGGCCTACGAGTCATAGTCTGGCCTCGTACCTAATTCCAGAGGCATTTCTAAAATCCCAATTAAACTCACGAGACCCCTACCATGAGTCGTAGAAGATGCTACGAGTCATAGGTGAGTCTCGTATGAGAAATGTGAAGGAACCACAAGTGACTGGTGCCTGCTATGAGGAACCACTATGACTCATAGGGGATCTTGCGATTCGTAGGGGGCCTCATAGCTGGAAACTATAACATTCTTACAAGAACCACAAAAACATTAAACACAAACCAAGAATTGGCAATTGTAGGAGCAATACAATAAATTTGATGCACAAGTAGACACACTATGATATAAGGCAATTATAACAACCATTAACCCCAAAGATCGAAGTCAATTCCACATTACATCTCCTAAAAATCGATAAAAACAACATCTCCAAATTTATGCCAATTATCAACCCAATAATCCCCTGAGATACTAGGAAAACGTAAGCACTTTCAATTAAGTCTAACAAGATATGACATATTAAAACACACCCACATTTTCCACATTCTGATTCCAAAAATACTTTTCACAAAGGTCAAGCAACAATTAAGCACTACATTCAAGTGACCATTACTCTCACAACTATAGCCACTCAGACAGGATTTCCTAACAAGTACCAAAGCATAACAGAATTTTCAAGCACTCAAACCCTAATTTCCATATCTAAACAAAAGCATCATCACATGGGCATAGGTCCTCATGATTAAACCAAGCACACAATAATCTCATGAATGAATCTCACCACAATAGTGCACTAAAATTAACCGTGAGGCTTACCAAATGGAAGAAGACTCAAACCGATGCACAGTAGATAGAAAGAGGTGCCAAAAACCTTAAATATATATATATATATGTGTGTGTGTGTGTGTGTGTGTGTGTACATACACATACATTAAAAATCAAAAACTAACATCCAAAATATAAGTAAAAACAACATCCAACATACAAATATTTAAATAAATCCAAAAACCATCATAACAAAAAGATTGTCTAATAACAGAACTAGGGTCAAAAGGAGTCAAACATCATGGTGCACCAAGCATGTGTCTCTAGATGGTCTGCAGGATCTTGGGTCACTATCTCCTCCTCAACAATTTGGGTCACGGCTGTACGTGAACTACACTCTCCATGTGAATGCTGCTGTTTCCTATCTCTCTGTATGGCCGCCAAAAGGATCGACTCCTATACCACCTCCTCTGGTATAGACTCCTCCACGGGGGCTGCTGGGTCAATAGGTCGAGGCTGCTTCTGGCTCATCTCTGGATCATCTGTCTCGAGGGACCTCTTCCCATGAGCATGCGGGCGGTCAGCTAGCCAGTCAAACACCTTGTCACCCGCTGATGCTACCTCTGGGACTACAATAGGGGATGATAACATCTGTAATACGTTGGCCTTGAATTTGGCCAACTCCTCAGTCACCACACTCGTGTCAGCAGGCCTAGCACCCTCAAGCCTCCGCTAGACTATCACCTCAAAAACATCGACTTGGGCATCCGCTGCTCTAACTCTCTCATCTACCCATGCACGGGTGAATGCCTTTATCCTTTCTTCTGACTCCCGTATGGTCCGGCTAACCCATGGTCTGACCTGTACTGCTAAAGCCTGTAGCTTGGACTCTACCGTAGGCACCCTGCACAATAGTACCTAAAAAGCAACAATAGAGATAATAGAATCAACCTATAATGTAGATGCTGCTAGTGCTAGCATACTGGAGGGTGCTGTGGACTCAATCTCAACAGCTGGCGAGGGCTCTGCAATAGCTGAAGTAGTGCCGATAGTAGCTGGAGCTGAACCTTGAGTCTGAGGCTGTACCAGGAATGACTCTAGAATAACTGGAGGAGCTACTCATGGTAAGGCCACCGGGTTCTCGTCAGCCTTAATTAGGCTAGGGTCTATGGTGCGTGTGGCCACTATGTGCTGGTCTGGTGGGGGTCAATAGGAACACCCGTTGCACTGCGCAAATGATGAATCAAAACCGAAAATGATAGTGAGGTATTCATTTGGATGGCTGACTCATAGATCTGCTCTGAGATGATCCAGGCACAGTCTATCTCATAACCAGCTAGAAAGTTGGCTAATAACACAGCCTGCTCCAAGGTGATCATATTATCCGTGAAAGTGGGCCGGATACGCCAACGGATAATGGACCACCAAATCTTGGCCTGGAAAGAGAGGTGGGCCTTCACTATAGGGTCTGCGTGGTTTGTAACCCACGTCGGCTCGAAACACTCCTCACAAATCTGGCTAGCAATCTATTGTAGAAGCTCTGCCCTTTCCCCAAGGTCCTTCCCAGTCACCGCTATCCTCATCTTATCAATGCGTCGGTAGATTGAGGGACTCTGTAAGTGGGCCCAAAATGGATCCGCCAAATAGTCTCTACTGAAACAGGAACTCTCCTACCCCAGTCTGGCAACACCCATAACCTCTGTTGCTCAATCAGCCTCTTATTCTTTCGTAACCCTCTGTGGAATGTAGAAAGATACATCGCATAGAACTCATGGACTATGTAAGGGGCATATTTGCCCAGCTTCTTTGTGGTCCATCACAGTCCGTATCTATCTATCTCCTCATCTAATCCTGACACCTTATTTAGCCCTGAGTCATTCAGTCTGGACTCCTCATGAAATTGCCGCACCAGCTTGCCCTGTCCCTTAGGCTCTAACCCTTAGTCATATATATCCTTCATCTCTGGGACATACCATCTATGGTCGGCTGGGGGTTGTGACTGGACTTCTTTCTGCTGGGTATGGGAGGTTCTCTCAGATTTTGACTCTGACCTTGAGTGTGTAAGGGTCATCTGTGGCAGGCTGCTCTCAGACCTATCTCCGTTACCTTGTTGTTCCTCCTCCTCAGACTGGGAGGGACTCTCAACTTCAACCGGGACTCTGTGGACTTTTATAGAGCCTTCCAATTGCTCAGTCTCAGAGGATTTGTTAACCAACCTCAGTTGAAATGATTGGTTTGCTTGTTTATCCTTTGGAGGCATTATATCTGCAAACCAACAAAATAACAACATGTAAGTTTCAAGATGTCTGACCAATCGATGATCACATAGAAAAGAACAAAAAACACAACCACTTACACATAGAAACAAAACAAAACAGAAGAAAAATCTCTAATGCAGTTGCAGGTTTGTAGATATGAGTGCAGTTATGACTCGTAGGATGTCCCAGGATTCGTACATTGGCCTTTTAGTATCAAGATTTCTTACAAAAAGGCAATCAAAACTCAGATACGAGGGGCAATTACGACTTGTAGGGAGCCTACGAGTCATAGTCTGGCCTCGTACCTATTTCCAGAGATATTTTTAGGAACTTAGTCAGGATTATGAGACCCTTACTACAAGTCGTAGCGAGTATTAGGAGTCGTATGTGGGTCTCGTATGAGATACGACTCATAGGGGAGCCTATGAGTCGTAGGAGGGCGTCGTAGCTGAAAACAGAAGACACCAGGAGTGTCTGACACTTTCCTACAAAAAGGCTCAAACAAGACAAACAAACTTAGGAATTGGCAAATAAAAGAGCAACACGATATATTTGACACATAGATAGTCCCAAAATGACATCTGAAAGTCAAAACAACCATTATCCCTAAGAATTGAAGTCAGTTCCTCATTATGTCGGTCAAAACCAAGGGCAATTTCATATCCAAATTCACACTTTTATCAACAAAACATTCCATTGAAATACAAGAACAATTCAAATAGTTTCAATCAAGTCCAACATACTATGGCATAGAAAACACACCCACAGCTCCTAAATTCCGATTCCGAAGATAATCCTCACAATGGTCGGACAATAATTAAACACTACATTCTATTGACCAATAATTTTCACATTTACAACCACCCACTCAAGGATTTTGAACAAGGCTTGATTCTAAGTAAGATCTTTCAAAGCAATACAAACCCTAGGTTTCATGTCTAGGTCTCCACATCACCACATGGGCATGAGTATTCATGGTCAAAACAAGCATATGATCATACCAAGAATGAACTCCCCACAATAGTGCATTAAATTTAATCACTAAGCTTACCAATAGATAGAAGAATTTAACCAAGGCAAAGGAGACCAAAAACCACGCAAAAACCCTTGAAAATAGTAACCTCGCCAAAATTCTTCTCGAAAAATGATGTGGTTAGCCAGGATTTTAGTTAGAAAAGTGAACGGGGGAGAAGAATAAGGGATTTCCGTCGACCTTAGGGTTGGGGAGAAGAATATTTAGGGCCAAATTTTATTTTGACCCCCTTTTAAATGAAACGGGGTCAATATTTTAAAAACTGCAGATTAGGGCTACGAGACCCCGAGTATGACTCGTAGGGTATTCTACGACTCGTAAGTCCCAGTCTCGTAGCAGAGTCAACACTTGTGAAAATTTAAAATGCATACTGGGCACTACGAACCCCACTTACGACTTGTAGGAGACTTTACCAATCGTAAGCTTGGCTCATAGTGTGTGTGCCAATTTCTGATACTTACTGTTTCCCTCTATGAGGCATGACCACGAGTCATAATGGTGACTACGACTCGTAGGCCTGCTCGTAGAGGCTGCTCCAAGTTCCATTCTCGCAAATCTTTAGTTCTTCAATAACCACCTGAAAATCAAGTCTCAAAAACAGAATAGTCTTCAAAATATTACAACTGTATCAATGTCTACCAACTTAAAACAAACAAACACCATAGTACCTAAAATCTCAACAACCAAACATACTTAAAACAGACAAACAATCATAACAAATGCTTGGGTTGCCTCCCAAGAAGCGCCTTGTTTAACATCGAGCTCGACTTAGTCATCCTCCATCATCAACAATCATCAAGGGTCCACACTTCACTCTTAAACTCATCGGGGTGTTTCATGGATTAGCGGATATCAAACACGACCTCTAAATCATTTACCCTGAATCAAAATTGACCCCAATCCATATCCACTAGGTCTCTCCTAGTGACCAGAAATGGTCATCCCAACATGATGGGCACCTCGAAGTCAACCTCACAATCAAGGATCACAAAGTTTGTGGAAAAGATGAATTTATCAACTTTAACAAGCACATCAAGAAACATTCCCTCTAGATTTTTAATGGTTCGATCCGCCATGAGCAGCCGCATTCTCGTTGGGGTAGGAGTGTCAAGCCCAAGCTTTTTGAATATAGCAAGAGGCATTAGATTGATGCTCTCTCCTAAATCGCACAATGCTCTTGCAAACTCAACATCACCAATGGTGCAATAGATAGTGAATGCACTGGGATCCTCTCATTTTTGAGCAAGGCATTTGGTCATGATCGCACTACATTGTTGGAGTTCCTATGAGAACTCTTGCCTGAAAGTGCGTTTCTTTGTCACCAAATCCTTCATATACTTGGCATACCTGGGCATCTTCTCTAAAGCTTCTAAAAGTGGAATGTTGATGGATAGTTGCTTCAACATCGCGAGGAAGTGTTTGAATTTACCCTCCTTTTCCTTTTTCTTAAGCCTTTGAGGGAAAGAAGAAGGAGATTTTGGAATTGACTTCAACTTTTCGTGCTCCCTTACCTCTTTTCTTTGCATCCCAATAATCTTCGGACCTTCTCCCTCAACCATAAATTCACCACCAATTCTCATCATATTCATTCATAATTACCGGCATAGGGTGATCTATGGTTCTTTTGCCACTCCGAGTCATGACTGCCATACAATGCACTTCATTCTGAGTATTTTGAACTGTATTGCTTGGCAAGGTGCCCTTTTGGCATTGGTTCAATTGCAAAGAAACTTGCCCAAATTTTTGTTCTAGTTTCTTAATTGCCATTGAGTGAGTTCCTATTTTTCGGTTAATACTTAAAATATCCATTTTCATTACCTTCAAGGTCTTATCTTGGTGATCGGCTCTCTTCAATAACTTGTCAAACATCTCTTCAAACCTAGAAGTGCTTGGCGCGACATCACGGTCGTGGGGCGACACATAAGGACCATTCCTACAACCATCTCTTCTACTCCATTCAGCATTTGACATCCTCTCTCTTTCATAGTAACCATCTCTATTATCTCTATAAGCACCATCATAGTTGTAGTTCCGACCTTGATTATCGAAATCTTGCCTCCAATAGTCCGAAGTGGATCCTTGAGGATTGTTCCAGAAATTCGCCGCTAGATTACTCACAAAACAAATATCTTCATCAAAGAATAAATCTTCATAGACGGGAGCCTTAGGAGGTTGGTGAGTGACCGCTTTGACATTTGCTTGGTTTTGCTTCAAAACCAAGTCCATGCTTGTGCGAAGTTCAGCAAGTTGCTCCATGATATCTTCATTGACCTTTGCTTGTTCATTGTTGGTGTTGACTGTACAAGAAGTCTTCATCGCACCTCGCTCTCGTTGACCCCATGCTCTATTGATTTTCACCACTTACTCCATCCTTGCGACTATCAATGCAAAAGGTTGGTGAAGAAACATGACTTCCATGATTATATCAGTGCAAGCTTGACTATTCTCATCAAGTGCCCGATAGAAAATCTTAACCAAGGCATCATCAATAATCTTGTAATCAGGGACCATCTTCAAACATTTGGTAAACCTCTCCCATGTTGTTCTGTCACCCGACAAGTTCTCAAAGTTGTTTATTTGATCCTTGAGCTTCAACTTCTTAGATATTGGGAAATATCTTTCAAGGAATACTCTCTGAAGATCTACCCAACTTATTATGGTACCCGGAGGAAGCTCGGACAGCCACAACTATATTTCCAGTCAGTGACAATGGGACTACTCTTGAACCTATGACATCAAGAGAAAGATTTTGTGTCCCCATGACACTCTTGCAAAAAAAAACACCATATTATGGAGATGACAGTGGGATCCTCTGAGGGTATCCCTGTGAATAATCTACAGTTTTGGAGCATTTAAAGTAGTCCACTCGATACGAAAAACTTAGCGTCTGTTGGTAATGGAGGCAACAATATAGCACAAGTGACATCCATGGCCATAGGGTTCAAACAGTATTTGTTCAATCCATAAGCATTTTCGTTGAAGTCCCTACGACGTCGCCTGTTATATCTTGGTGGTGGATTCTCTTCTCTTCCCATATCATCATTCATATTCATATCTTCCTCAACTGATATATCCTCATTTACTTGAGCCATTCTTCTAAAGAGTCGATAGATCTCAAAATTGATTGGAGGTAAGGGATTGCCTTGACACCTTATGTTGGGCATAGAACCTAGTACACCCTGCAATTAAAATTAAACAACAAAAATAAAAACAAAAGTGAAATACAAGAGAGTTTAGAAATTAACATTAGAAATAGTGAAATCAAGTTAAAACCTAGCTGTAATCCCTGGCAATGGTGCCATAATTTCTGATGATGGTCACACTCCAATAAGAAAGCATTCATTGTCAGCAATTAACCTAACCAAATATTAGGATCGAATCCATAGGGAATACAGGGTTTGACTACAAGAATTCATTATCAATCATTTCAACTATCTATAACTAAAATCTCAAAATAGGGGACAGGGTTGTAATTCAAGAACAAAATAAAATAAACACTATACTACGATGCTAGAAAACACTTAATTTTAGGGATAACATGGAATTGTGTTCCCAATGGTTCGTTGACTCGATTAACCTAGATAACATAACAACATTCGTATGCAAGACGGTAACTTAGGTTCTTCTAACCGTCTTGTGAAGGTGAATGTCGAATTTCACCATGGCGCTTGGTCGGCAATCATGGCATTCCGACTAACCATTACATATTGTCCTAGTCAACCTCCCCCTAGATAGGTTTGGTTGATTAGACGAGAACACATCAATCGAATCCTATCATCTATTTCTCTTTTTCTATTCGTCACTACCTTGGTCGGGATTATGATAGTAGACAGGGTTTGGTGTTGGCCACAACCAAACAACAATCATAACAAAGAGGAATAGATAATACATGCAAAACTCTAATCATAGAAATGCACCAACCTTTGTCATCTCAAATAAACTAACCATGGTTCTCACAACCCCAAGTTGTGGTTGCTTAGCTACTCATGGCTAAGGCAAAACCAACAAAAATGCAAATATAAGACATGACTGAGAATATTGCCAATGAAGATTTAAGACACCACCAATTGCAAACCAAAAGCTTGATAGATTGATAATAAGCACAAAGCAAGATTTGCAATCCTCAAAATTGGATTTTCCAAGAGAAAACGATAAACTAAGCTAAAACTCTAAAAAATGGTCTTGAGAGTATCCCAAGATGATTTTCTCTTATCAACTTTAAATCCCCTAAATAAAACCTAACTTAAAATATTTATAATGTTTACAAAATAATCCTAAAAATTACACAGAAAAGATAGTTGGCAACTGGTACGCCTCATAGGTACGACTCATAGGGTGACTACGAGTCATAGTCGAGGTCTTGTATCAGGTTCTTGGCATCTTGGTCTCAACTGGTATGAATTGTAGCTTCGATTACGACTTGTATGCTCCTCTCATAGTCTAGGCCTTTAGTTTTTGGTCTAAAGTTTTGTCTCTCTTATTCCTGCTACGAGTACACCTATACGAGTCGTAATGAGACCTATGAATCGTAGGGTGGCCTCATAGTGTTGACCTCTACTTAGCATATTTCTGATTTTTGGGCTTTGTTTCTTGCTACGATAGCACCCTACGACTCGTAGCTTGGGCTACGACTTGTAGGTGAACTCATATGTCCAATATTTCAGGAAAATCTGCAATTTTTCTCCAAAATCATGCCAACCTAACCTTTCTGCAAGAACAACACAAAAACACATAAGAAACATAAAAAGTCACATCAGGAACTCACAAAATCCCTTGTTTTAGGCATAAAATGTGTTGTATTTTGACAGAACATCATTGAGCAACCGTATTCTCATTGGTGTAGGAGCGCCAAGATCAAGCTTTTTGAATACGGCAAGAGGCACTAGTTTATGCTTGCTCCTAAGTCACACAATGCTTTTGTGAATTCAACATCACTAATGGTGCAAGGGATAGTGAATGCAACGGGATCCTCTCATTTTTGAACAAGGCATTTGGTCCTGATCGCACTACACTATTGGAGTTCCTGTGAGAACTCTTGGATGAAAGTGTGTTTCTTTGTCACCAAATCTTTTATATACTTGGGGTACCCGGGCATCTTCTTCAAAGCTTCTAGAAGGGGAATGTTTATTGATAGTTGCTTCAACATTGAGAGGAAGTGTTTAAATTTTGCCTCCTCTTCCTTTTTCTTAAGCCTTTGAGGGAAAAGAGGAGGAGGCTTTGGAATTGACTTAATTTTTCGTTCTCCCTTGCCTCTTCTCTTTGCATCCCAACAATCTCCGGACCTTCTCCCTCAACCACAACTTCACCACC
Organism: Solanum clarkiae; assembly: GCA_011800125.2. Classification (NCBI taxonomy): domain Eukaryota; kingdom Viridiplantae; phylum Streptophyta; class Magnoliopsida; order Solanales; family Solanaceae; genus Solanum; species Solanum clarkiae. The sequence continues at coordinate 33,408 of JAABOM020061582.1, forward strand.
AATACCCTTCTTATTAACTTCATCCACAATCACCGGCATAGTGGGATCAATTGTGCTTTTGCCACTCCTACTCTTGTCTGCCATGCAATGCCCTTCATTTTTAGGATTTTGAATTATGTTCCTTGGCAATGTACCCTTTTGGCGTTGGTTCAATTGTGAAGAAAGTTTCCCAAATTGTTGTTCTAGTTGCTTAATTGCCATAGAGTGAGACTCTATTTTTTGGTTAATACTTGAAATATTCGCTTTCATTCCCTTCAAGGTCTCATCTTGGTGATCGGCTCTTTGCAACAACTTGTGAAACATCTCTTCAAGCTTCAAAGTGCTTGGCATGGCATCACGGTTGTGGGGAAATACATAAGGACCATTTCTATAACCATCTTTTCTACCCCATTCAGCATCCGACACTCTATCCCTTTCATAGTAGCCACCTCAGTTGTCTCTATGAGCACCATCATAGTTGTAGTTCTGACCTTGATTCCTAAAACCTTGCCTCCAATAGTTCGAGTTGGACCCTCAGGGTTATTTTGAAAACACGTTACTTAATTGCTCATGAAGCAAGCATCTTCATCAAAGAATGGATCTTCACATATCGAAGCCTTAGGAGGTTGGTGATTGACTGCTTGGACACTTGCTTGGTTTTGCTTCAGTATCAAGTCCATGCTTTTGTGAAGTTGAGCAGGTTGCTCCATGATCTCTTCATTGACCTTTGCTTGCTCATTATTGGTGTTGACTGTACAAGAAGTCTTCGTTACGCCTCGCTCTCGTTGACCCTATACTCTATTGTGGTCAAATGCAAAAGTTTGGTCAAGAAACATGCCTCCCATGATTATGTCGGCAAAAGCTTGACTATTCTCGTCAAGTGCCTGATAGAAACTCTCAACCCAAGCATCATCGACAATCTTATGATCGGGGTCCATCCTCAAGCATTTAAAAAATCTCTCCCATGTGGTATTAATAAAGTCATCCGATAATTGCTCAAAGTTATTTATTTGATCTTTGAGCTTTGGCTTCTTCAAGCTTCGGAAATATCTTTCTAGAAACACTTTGTGAAGCTCTGCCCAACTTGTTATGGTACCAGAAGGAAGTTCAGAAAACCACACCGCTGCATTCCCAGTTAGTGACAATGGAAACACCCATAAACCAATAACATCAAGAGAGAGATTTTGTATCCCCATGCCACTCTTGCAGACACCACATAATGGAGATGACAATGGGGATCCTCTGAAGGTAGCCCTGTGAACAGACCACGGTTTTGAAGCATTTGGAGGAATCCACTCGATACCGCAAACTTAGCATCTGCTGGTAAAAGAGGAAACACTATAGCACCAGTAACGTCCATGGCCATGGGGTTCAAATGATATTAGTTCTAACCATAAGCGTTCTCATTGAAATCCCTAAGTTATGGACTATCATCCCTCGATGGTGGATTCTCCTCTCTTCCCATATCATCATACATATTCATTTCTTTCTCAACCGTGATATCCTCATTCACTTGAGTCATTCTTCTAAAGAGTCGATGGATCTCCAAATTAATCGGAGCTAAGGGATTACCTTATCTCCTTGTGTTGGGCATACAACCTAGTACACCCTACAAGTAAAATGAAACAACAAAAACAAAAACAAAAGTAAAATACAGGAGATTGTAGAAATTAACACTTGAATTAACTAATAGTGAAATGAAGTAAAAATCTAGCCATATTCCTCGACAATGGTGCCATAATGTTTGATGATGTTCCGCTCCAATAAGAAAGCGATCACTGTTAGCAATTAACCTAACCGAAGGTTAGGGTCAAATCCACCGGGAATATAAGGTTTGACTACAAGAATTCACTATCAATTATTCCAAATATCTATATCTAAAATCTCTACATTGGGGGGGGGGGTTGTGATTCAAGAACAAAAGCCAAAAATAGTCACTATACTATGACGCGAGAAAACACTCAATTTTAGGGAAAACTTGGGAATTGTGTTCCCCATGGTTCGTTGACTCGATTACCCTAGTCAACATAACGACAAAGGAAATTTTCACGCAGGATGGTAACTTAGGTTCTTCCAGCCCACTTGTGAAGGTGAAGGTCGAATTTCACCATGGCGCTTGGTCGGCAACCATGGCGTGCCAACTAACCATTACCTATTATCCCAATCAACCTCCTCTTGGTCAAGTTTGGTTGATTAAATGAGAACATATCAATTGAATCCTGTCACCTACTTTCCTTTTACTATTCGTCATACCTTGGTTGAGATCGTGATAGTAGGTGGGGTTTAGTGTTGGTCACCACCAAACAACAATCATAATGAAGAGAAATAGACAACACATGCAAAACCCCAATCGTAGAAATGCAATAAACCTAGTTCATCTCAAGTCAACTACCTATGGTTCCCACAACCCCAAGTTGTGGGTGCTTAGATACTCATGGCTAAGGCAAAACCAACAAAAATGCAAATACAAGACATAGTTGAGAACTTTACCCAAAGCAATGAAGAGTAAAGACACCACAAATTGCAAACCATAAGTTTGATAGATTGATAATGAGTACAAAACGAGATTTGCAATCCCCAAAAATGGATTTTTTCAAGAGAAAATGAAAATCTATTCTAAAACCCTAAAATATTCTTAAGAGAATATTCAAAGGCATACCCAATGTTTACAATCTGGAATCCCCCTTAAATAAAACCCTAACTTAAAGTATTTAGAGTGTTTACAAATTAACCCTAAAAATTACACAGAAAAGACAGCTGGCAGCTGGTACGCCTCACAAGTACGACTCGTAGGGTGACCTACGAGTCGTAATCGGAGTCTCATATCAGGTTCTTGACATTTTGGACTCAACTAATACGACTCACCGGTACGAGTCGTTGCTTGGGTTACGACTTGTACGCTCCTCTCGTAGTCTAGGCTTTTAGTTTTTGGTCCAAAGTTTTGGCTCTCTGTTTTTTGCTATGAGTCCACCTATACGAGTCGTAGTGAGACGTATGACTCGTAGGATAGACTTAGTGGGCTAGCCTCCACTTAGCAGATTTCTGATTTTTTGATCTATGTTTCTTTCTACGAGATCACCATATGACTCGTAGCTTGGGCTACGACTCGTAGGTGAACTCGTATGTCCTGTGCTTCAGCAAAATCTACAATTTTCCTCCAAAATCATGCCAATCTATTTGTTCTGCAATAACAACACAAAAAACACATATAAACCATAAAAAGTCGCATTAAGAACTCACAAAATCCCTTGTGTTAGACATCAAATATGTTGTATTTTGACCGCATATCAAACAACTCCTCTTTTAACATTTTTAACAACATTGTAAATGACTCATTACTCCAGCGACCCATGTTTTTTATGTGAAGCAACTTAATCAAAGTTGAAAGCTTTGAAATTTTTGAACCTAGATATAGTGGCTTCTCAAAGTCTCCCAATAAGCTATAAAACTTTTTGGCTTTAACATTCGGTTCTTCTTCAAGTGAATCATCACGATAACCATTCGCAGTGTGTCCATCATGATTAGGATATACTAAAAGGTATAATGTTTAATTATTCCATGTACTTTAAATGTATTTTGACGGTCTCATGCGTTCCTAATGTTGTATTACATCATTTGACCCATGGACATCATATTTAGTACATTTCTCATGTTCTTTCAAAAGCATAATTTAAAAACTTTTCCACACCAATAAAGTAAGCCTCATTAAATTGATCATTGAAAAGTTGCATCCATTGCCTGCTTTGTTCCATAACCTTACATTTGTAAATAAAAGTTAGACCAATTAAAATGAATAAGTAAGAGGTAAATAGACTAATAACATTAAAGATTCAAGGATAATACATGTAGTTCTTGTATCTACTAGCCAATCTCTTAATGGCATGAAAATCATATAAGTGAATGATTTTCTAGTTCTTGTAAAAGGTAGCATGATTAAGAGATTAGCTAGTAGGCTAAAAGAGCTAGATTTTTATTCTATGCAATGTAGCCATAAGGAACCATAGTAAATTATAGGAACATAACTTCACAGAGCAGTGCACCTGTCCAATGTAGTGAAGAAAATAGTTATCTAATGCAATTAGTAATTAGATTTTTGCAATAGCTATGAAATATATATAAAATAAATTTTGGTTATTTTTAAATATCAGTAACAGAAGACTTCTTTATGCTTACAAAAGTGACTAGTTGAACATTTTTGAAGTTAGGAAAAAATTGTACTGTAGTACTTATAGACAAGGCAGCATGATAAAATAACTATATTTGCACTTGATAGATAACTAAAAGAGGATAATATAGAATCCTTTATATTTGATAATGATGAGAGGCCTAAGGCAACATTAACCTCGTGTATAATACTACACAAAAAGTTTCTGATAGTGGATAAATTGGTAGTTTGGTAACACCAATGAAAAGATGTGTGTATTCCACATTCATGAGGAAATCAAGACCATCTGTTCTTACACTATTAAGTTACTAACTTGGTTAGAGATGATTAAGTAACATGGATGAGAAGAAGAAATCATAGAGCTACCAACTAGAAACAACACATACTATGGATCAGTATGCAAGTGAAAGAGAAATCACACAAGTACAGACTCCACACTTGTTGAAACTAAGTTTGCATTCTCTATCTGAATTAAGAGGAACAAATGTATCTTAGAAAAGAAGCACAAGAAGAACACTAAACTGATTACAGATATTATTTACATCTAAAAACAAAATGTACAATAGATCAGTAAGTAAGTAAGAAAAATAACAGGAAGTCCAGATCTTCAAGCTTGTTCATGTAAATTTGAACACTCTATCAATTAATAGAACACCACATACTTTGAGTTGTGACTAATGGGCTAAAGTTTAATTTTCTATTCATGTGTAGTAATGACTTTTTCATGTTTCACAAACCTAAACTCATCATCCGCTTTTCTAATTAAATTTTTTTTTATCAAACTGCACGAGGATACAAGCAACATTAGCAGAACACTCTAGCATCAAACTAAAAATAACAACCATAAAAACAACAATAACAAACAATCACAAAATTTTAAGTAGCTAAAAATTCTAAGAATGTACCACAAGCAGTAACTTTCTTGGTACAAAAAAATCCATTCAAAATCAAAGGACAGAACAGGAAATTGAAATTAATGACACTAATGGTAAAAATATTCAACTAATTCTTTCTCTGGTAGATAAAAAAAAGTCACAATGATATTCCTGTCAAAATTTATCAAAACATCTAGCAACTTATGCAATCCTAACCAAGAAAACCCTGAATTAAACTCTCATATGTATCCTCTTTGACCCTCAACCTCCTCCATTCTACATATAACACTATTATCTTTAGTTCTAACATAATAACAATTATTATTTATAAGAGCCCAGTCATAATATTCAATGATCCAGAAAAAAAATTAGTTTTACAGAAAAAAAAAGAAGGAGATGAATAAGAAGGAAAAAACTTACATTTGTTGCCGATATTGCTATCAAATTTCAAGATTTCAATTTTTCTGATAAAGTAAGGACAAAAATTTGAATCTTCAAAAAGAAAAATTTTAATTTCAAGGAATAAAGAAGAAGAAGGAGATGAATGAGAAGGAAGAAACTTACTTTTGCAGCAGTTAATTCTCAAGCTTCAAGATTTCACCTGATAAAGTGAGAGGAGAAAACTGAAGTGTCTTCAGTGATATTAGTGTATATACAAAGAGAAAAACCTATGACATATTTGGGGACTTGACTTTGTTTCTATAGAGTAAAAATATTTTTTAGCCTTTTAGTTTACACTTTTTGTTCCAGCTTTTGCTATGTTAATTTCCCACCGAAATCTTTTATTTAGAGATCAATTTTTCTATTTTTAGAAAATAATCTAGCGAACTTTTTCTTGTACTGGATGTAAAGTGCACCATGCCTATGAGTGGAGTCTATGATGATGTTCTAGGAATTATCTTACTTTTTCATGTCTTATATTTTGCCTTGAACTGCAAGTTATGGTTTCATTATCCTGATGATGTCCTTATTGTATTATAGAGGATGCCTCCACTAAGAGCTCCCCTACCAAGACCAGCCCCGGCTTGTGAGGACCAAGTTCCCCAAGGGCCTATGGAAGAGCCTATCTTTAATGGTAAATTTCGTATGACCTTTGCTATGCTTGCGCAGGTGGTGACCACTCAAACTAGGGAGGCTAATTTTCATCGGGATCCCACTCCAGCTTTGAGGGTGAGAAATTTCAGCTAGATGAATCCTTTGGAGTTCAATAGGTCAATGACTGATGAGGATGCTTAAGAGTTTTATTGATGAGCTTACGAAGGTGTTGACTATTATGGGAGTCACTTTTGAAGAGAAAGCTGAGTTGGATACTTATCAGTTGAAAGATAAAGCTCAATTGTGGTACACTTAATGGTTGATGGAGAGGGTATGTGGTAATGCTGTTAATTGAGAAGAGTTCAAGTTCGTATTTTTGGACCATTTCTTAGCACTTGAGCTTAGGGAAGCTAAGATGACTGAGTTTATAAACCTTAAAGGTGGTTTGAGTGTGATGGACTAGGCCTTCAAGTTCATTCAGTTCTCCAAGTATGCTCCTGTGCTTGTGGCTGACCCCCATGCAAGAAAGCACAAGTTCATTTCTAATATCTCCGACTTGGTTGTGAAAGAATATCATACAACTATGCTTATTCGGGATATGGACATCTCTAAGCTCATGGTATATGCTGAACAGATTGAAGGAGAAGAGCTCAAGAAAAAGAGGGTGCATGATCCTAAGAGGGCCCATTATGATGATGGATTGTCAAACTCCAAAGGTGGTGATTATGGTCGCTTCCAACAAGGCCAAAGTTCTAATGCTCGAGTTGCTAATGCTAGGGTGCCTCCTCTCAAGGAATCGATTGGTGGTGCACATAGTTTTCTCGATGTGACAAGTGTAGGAAAAATCACTTGGGTGCTTGTTGGAAAGAGTTGGGGGCATGCTATGGGTGTAGTGATAAGAACCACAAGGTTGTTGATTGTCCTAAGAATTCTTAGAGAGGTCAAGGTCAGGTGGCTCAAGGTGGTCAAGCCAACAAATATCTCCACAAGGTGTTGCCCCGAGAAACAACAAGTTCTATGCTCTTCATGCTTGTCAGGAGGTTTAGGAGGCTTCACATGTTATGACTGGTATGTTAAAAGTCTTTGATTTTGATGCTTATGCTTTACTTCATCCAAGTGCAAATATGTCTTTTATGACTCCTTTATTTGCTGCTAAGTTTGGTTTGAGTCCCGAAATTTCAAGGGAGCCCTTTTCAGTTTATACTTCTATGGGTGAATCTATTATTGCTCATAGAGTTTATCGAGGCTGCCCTATCTCTGTTTTGCATAAGGTCTTTCCATGTGATCTTGTGGAACTTGAAATGTTTAATTTTTATGTGATTCTCATGATGAATTGGTTGCACGCTTCATATTCCTCTATAATTATAGAACCTAGAAAGTCAAATTCCAGTTCTAGATGAGCCCGTTATTGACTAGAAGGGTAGTGACTCTGTTATGAAGGGTTGGTTTAATTCCTATCTTAAGGCCCGAAAGATAATCTCTAAGGGGTGCATCTATCATATAGTAAGGGTCAAAGATGTGGAGTCTGAGTCACCTACTCTTGAATCAGTCCCGGTGGTGAAGGAGTTTCCAGATGCGTTTCTCGAAGACTTGCCCGGTATTCCTCTCAAAAGGGAAGTGGACTTTGTCATAGTTATTTTATCAAATATTCAAACTATTTCTATTACTCATTATCGTGTGACACCACCTAAGTTGAAGGAGTAGAAGGATCTATTGAAGGAATTGTTGGAGATGAGATTTATTAGGCCAAGTATTTCTCCATGGGATGCTCCGTTATTATTTGTAAGAAAGAAAGATGGATCTCTTAGGATGTGCATTGATTATAGGAAATTGAATAAGGTAACCATCAAGAATAAGTATCTGTTGCCAAGGATCAATGACTTGTTTGACCAGCTTCAAAGGGCCACCATTTCTCAAAGTTTGACCTCCATTCTGCTTATCATCAGTTGAAGGTTAGGGAGTGTGATATTCCTAAGATGGCTTTTTGGACTAGGTATGGGTACTTTGAATTTGTAGTGATGTCATTTGGTTTGACTAATGCTTTGACTGTGATTATGGATCTTATAAGCTGGGTGTTCAAGCCATTCCTTGACAATTTTGCATCAATGATATCCTTCTTTATTCCGAAGTGAGTGGGAGCATATGGACCATTTGAGGCTGGTTCTTCAGACTTTGAGGGAAAATAAGTTGTATGCTAATTTTAGCAAATGTGAGTTTTTGTTGGGTGAGGTAGGTTTTTTGACCATGTGGTGTCCGATGATAGTATTAAGGTTGACCCGATGAAGATCAAGGCCGTGAAGAATTGGCCTAGACCATTGACTCCTTCGAATATTCGGAACTTTCTTAGGCTGTCTAGGTATTATAGAAGGTTCATTGAGGGTTTCTCATCTATTGCATCTCCATTGACTAAGTTGACTCAAAAGAAGGCCAAGTTTGTACGGTTGGAGGCTTACCTCGACTCCAGTTTTGACTTTACTAGATGACTTAGATGGTTTTGTGGTACATTGTGATGATTTTTGGATTGGATTAGGTTGTGTACTTATGCATCATGGTAAGGTGATAGCTTATGCGTCAAGGCAATTGAAGGTGGATGAGCGTAATCACCCGACTCATGATCTTGAGTTAGCGGCAGTGGTTTTTGCCTTAATGATTTGGAGACACTATTTGTAGGGGGTACATGTTGATGTTTTCACCAATCACAAGAGTTTGCAATATGTGTTAACTCAAATAGATCTTAACTTGAGGGAAAGAAGATGGTTGGCACTCCTAAGGGACTAGAACATGAGTATACAATATTACCCTGGCAAGGAAAATGTTGTACCCTATTGCTCTTAGTAGGTTATCTGTGGGAAGTGCATCTCATGTTGATGAAGGGAAGAAAGAGTTGGCAAACGATGTTCACTGTTTGGCTAGATTGGGTGTTAGGTTGGCTGACTTTGATGATAGTGGTATTCATGTTCAGAATGGGGCCGAATCTTCTATAGTGTTGATGTAAAGGCTAAGCAAGATCTAAATCTATCATTGGTTGAGTTGAAGAAATTAGTTGCCAAAAAAAAGATAGGGGTTTTCTCCCAAGGGTGAAAAATCCATAACTCTCATTACTCCACCTGAGATCCACTAAGATGTATCAGGATTTGAGAGAAGTATATTGGTGGAATGGTATGAAGAAGGATATAGCCAAGTTTGTATCCGAATGCCCTAATTTCCATCGAGTGAAGGTAGAGCACTAAAGGCCTGCTAGTTTGGTCAAGATATTGAAATTCCTATTTGCAAGTGGGAAGATGTGAACATGGATTTTGTGGTTGGTTTGCCTCGGACTCGAAAGCAATTTGATCAATTTGGTGATTGTTGATCGGATGACTAAGTCTGCTCATTTCCTACCAATTTAGACTACCTTTAGTGCCGAAGATTATGCAAAGTTGTACATCCAAGAGTTGGTAAGGTTGCATGGTGTGCCTAGATCTATCATATTGGATTGTGACACTCAATTTACTTCACTCTTTTGGAAATCATTTCAAAGAAGACGGTACTACAGTGGATTTGAGTACGACTTTTCATCCTCAAACTGATGGATCGGATAAGCCGAGAGGACAATTCAAACTTTAGAGAACATATTGAGGGCTTATGTGTTGGAATTCAAAGGTAATTGGGATGATCATCTTCCACTAATAGAGTTTGTTTATAATAATAGCTTTCATGCTAGCATTTGTATGGCACCGTTTGAGACTTTGTATGGTAGGAGATGTAGATCTCTAATAGGGTGGTTTGAGTTGGGATAGACGGCCTCGATTAGCCTGGATATGGTGTTGGAGGTTATGGAGAAGGTGATATTGATTAGGGAGAGGTTGAAGAGGGCCCAAAGTCGCCAAAAGTCCTATTTAGATGTTAGAAAGACGAATATTGAATTTTATGTTGGTGATTGGGTGTATGTAAAGGTCTCACCTATGAAGTGTGTAATGCATTTGTGAAAGAAGGGCAAGTTGAGTCCCTGATATGTAGGTTATTATGAAGTTGATGAGAAAATTGGGAATGTGGATTATAGGTTGGATTTGCCTTCGGATTTGATTTCTATTTACTTGGTCTTCCATGTGTCTATGTTGAGAAGTTGGTTGGTGATCCTAGTACTATTGTGCCTTTGTAGGTGTTGATGATGAGGAGAATTTGGCTTGTGAAGAAGTCCCGGTTGAGATTTTTGATAGGCAAGTGAAGCAGCTTTGTAACAAGGATGTGGCTTCGGTAAGGTACTTTAGAGAAATCAACATCTGGAGAGTGATACATAAGAGGCGGAGTTGGACATAATGAAATGATATCCTAATATTTTCTAAACTACTCAAGCCTAAGCTATTAGGTTCTTCTTTTTCCAAGTGGTCCTAATTCTTTCACTCTTGAGTTTCATGACATGACATGCATACATATGCACGAAAATGATATTTAGGATGTATGGAATGATTTGAATACCTTTTGATATGAGTTTTAATAACTTTATGATTTTCAACTGATGAAGTATGCTTTGTAATTTATGTTTGGATGTTTTATGTTCTAAGTCAAGCTTTTCAAGCCTTCTTCTAGCACATTCGAGGACGAATGTTCCCAAGGGGGAGATGATGTAAGGACCCAGATTTTGTACGACTTCAATGGAGCTTTCAAATTTGGTTTAAAAAAGTTTTAGACCAAGGTGATGCTTCATTGAAGCCTTCATGCTCCATGTGGTGCTATACGAACAATGTGTAGCTTCCTTGAAGTGGCCCTTGGCCTTGTGTGGGGTGAGGGACTTAATGTAGAGTTTGGGACCAAGGAATACCATAGTTTGATCCCATATGGCTTGTGTAAGTCCATAAGGACTGTGTTGTGGACAGTATGGTAGCCTTGGGCTTGAGACTCTATAGTGTTGAGCCCAAGGCAATTTATACGATCCCTCTCACGAACCATTTGGTGCTTCACGATCCATGAGGCCCTTATGTATAGGTGTCAGAATGAAATTTTTCTAAGTATTGGACCATCATCTTGGAATTTCATCATGAAAAAATTTTCTAAGTGGTATGGGGGAGTACACAGACCGTGTGGCTTGGTACGACCCATATGACCCTCCCGCATGGATACCTACGTCGAATTTTACTAAGTATGGGATTATCGTTTCAGACCTTCGTCAAGTGAAATTTTTCTAAGTGTTGGACCAGGATCAAGTGTACGTTCCATATGGTGCCTCATGAACCGTACACCCCTCCCCAAGACCTCGACTTCAATTTTTTTGACTCATTTCATTAATGGCATTTTCGTAATTATGGTTTATCCTAATGGTTCTTTTGTGACTTCCTATGCTACCTAAAGAGTTTAAAGTGATCTTTACTTTATTCCTCTCATTTAAATTTACTTTTGACACTTAGAATTCTCTCAAGTCACTCTTAAGAACCCTTTCCAAAGGGCTCTTGTGAAACTAAGCTTGGGAATCAAGGGAAGGCTCCTTCTTCTTCAAATTTCTTCTTGAAACTTCTTCATTAGCCAAGGTATGTGGGGTTGATTCTTGGTCCCTTTCAACCAAGAAGATCCAAACTCTTTTCACTTGAATTTCATGGAATTTTTCTTATTTTAAATATGGGTTTTAGGTAAACCGTGCGCTGGTGCATGGGCGTATGGGCGACCCATGGCTGGCAAAGCGGACAATATATGCACGTGTGGGGTCCGGGATGTTACAGTTGGTATCAGAGCCGACCCTCTGCTAGTACGGTGGTGGGGCAAACCTCAGCAAGGACGCTGAGTCCCTACGGGGGGTGAGTGCAGGGACGGCGATACG
>JAABOM020061583.1:0-10898 GCA_011800125.2 Solanum clarkiae
GATGATTTTACCCTTATGTTGAGATTTTGAAAATGGTGTTTTAAATGTAATGTTGCATTCTTATTGGGGATGATTTGTTCATGATCACTCTTCTCATGTACGTTTCTTTCACATCCGGGGACGAATGTTCCCAAGGGGGAGATATTGAAACGACTCCAAAAAGTATCCAAAAATATACCTCGGAAGCCCGAAATCATAATTTCCATATGTCTAAAAATCCATTCATATTTTGAAACTCCAACTTCATACTATTGTTCAGGGGGAAAAATTGAATGGGAAATGGATCTAACCAGAATTTTAGAGCAACCGTATCAAAATTCAAAAATCGCAAAAATGCAATTTAGGAAGGTCAACTTTAAAGGGACATATCTTTTAGCACACAAAGAGCTGGGTGGCGCACAACCTCCAAATTAAAGCTCTTTGAATTTGCTTTCCAGCACACTTGGTTTCACCTCATTCGGAGTTCGAATGAAGAATTTATGTGCGTTTTCGTGGAACTCATTTGTGCATAGATGCAAATTCCAGTGAGTAATTCGCGTCACGGAGTGTTATTTTTGACTAGTTTTTTTGATTTCATCCTAAGACTTTAGAGCAACCATATCAAAATTAAAAATCACAAAAATATGATTTAGGAGGGTTAAATTTAAAAGGGTATATCTCTCAGCACACAAATAACTGGATGGCTCACAACCTACAAAATTAACTCTCTTTGAATTAGCTTTCCAACACACTTGGTTTCACCTTATTCAGAGTTCGGATGAAGAATTTATGTGCATTTTCGTGGAAGTTGTTTGTGTAGAGATGCAAATTCTAGTGAGTAATCCCGCGGACCAGTGTTATTTTGGTCTTGTTTTTATGATTTCGGTCCAAGACTTTCAAGTCTTGGGCCTAAGGGTTCTCAAATTACATGATTTAAAGTTGATTTATAAATGGATCTTGCATATTATGAAATTCACTACACACTATGTTAAAGCTATGTAAAGTTGTGACTGTTTTACTATCTTTTAAGCTATAAATCTTTGATCTATTATAAGATTTGAGGAGAGGTTTTGATGTATGTTGCTTGAGGTGTTTCAAGGTGTTAATTGATAGTTTTACAATGGATTTTCTTGTATGATTTCATCTCTATATTTCATGATTTTATACTAATATTACACACCCGCCAAGTGTTTGATAAAATGTCCGGCTAGGGTTTGTTGAGCAATTGGAGGTCCAATGCATGTTTTCTAGGTTGAATGGTATTATGATGATTATATGATGACTTCATGATGATGATAGGGATGTCTATATGAGTTCTTTCATAGGAAGGTACCTATGGGGTTACATGTAGATTGTTGGGTTCTTATGTTTGTTGTGTTCTTGGGAAAACGAGGAGTTCTTTCTTGATGATTAAAATGTAATGGTTGGATGAGCTAGTTTTAATGATTCCTACCGAAAAGGCCATGCCGTAAGACAGAGTCATTAATGATTCCTACTGAATGGGGCATGCCGTAAGGTTGAGCGACTTATGATTTCTATCGAAAAGATCATATCATAAGGTATGGACACTCTACCGAAAAGGCCGTGCCATAAGGTAGAATAACTAATTGTACCTACCAAAAAGATTATATCATAAGGTATGTGCATCCTAACAAAAAAGGCCATGCCGTAAGGTGGAAAGACTAAAGGTTCCCACCGAAAAGATCATATCGTGGGGTATGGACATTCTATTGAAAAGGCCATACCGTAAGATAGAAAAAATCACGTTTCCTACCCAAAAGATGATATCATAAAGTAAGGGACGTCATATAATACCTACCAAAAAGACTATGTCGTATGGTAGGGGTATTGATAACACTTTCCAAAAAGATTATACTGTAAGGTGAGTGGGGGTCTTTGGCCTATTTCATGAAGGTTGGTACAAAGGGGTTTGAGTATGTATCCTATGTTGAGTTCACATTCCTTGTTCACAATTTACAAGCATGTTTTTACCTTAAGCATTGAACATGCATGTCATATTGACGTTATACATATTTTTTGCTTATGATTATGCATTTCGATTATGTTGCCTATCCCTTGCTAGCATTGCATCCCACATACTTAGTATATTCAAACATATGAATACATACTCTATGCCTACATGATATCACCATGTAGGATCCGAATCCCCACTTGAGCGTCTCCACCTACGTGGCTAGTACAATTTCACTCAAGCTTGTTGGTGAGTTCTCTGTTTCTGGGATGTTGGTCTATGTTTCTTATGCTATGTATTGATACTTCCTTCTTTATTACTTTTTTGACTATGAGGGTGAGCCCGGTACTTTGTCTTGGCCCCCGCTAAGTATCTATGTTGAGAGGTAATTTTGGACAAGTTGTGTATTATATTCGAGCTTTGACTTACTTATGGTAATCAAGATAACTAAATATAAATATCACTGCCTTATTCCCAATTTCCCTTCTTTATGTTTCTCATGTTGTTTTATCTTGCTTCCGCGATCAAGGATGTGTAATGATATGCTATGAGACTTGTTTGGGATTTTTTTGAGTTTCCTATTCACCGGTCACATCTAGGCCCTAGGCTTGGGTTGTGATAGTGTCTAAACTTACCTTTATCATAAGCTATGATACAGTAGAGTTATGCGCTCATTTATCTTCTTGCATATGATGCCTTACTTTCAGAGTTCTTCTTCCGCTGTTGAGTTGATGTGACGATGAAGCCAAGTGGTTCTCTTGGGGAATCAGTAATGGCTCTTCAAGTGCCGGCCATGCCAAGGATACCCACCCGGGGTGTGACAAACTTGGTACCAGAGCACAGAGTTTAATAGTCCTAGGGAGTCTGTGAAGCCGTGTCTAGTAGAGTCTTTTTTATGAGTTTGTTGTGCACCATATTTCATAAGCGAGAGGCTATAGGACATTAGGAATAGTTACCCTTCTTTTTTATTTTGAGTTTGTGCGATGGAGTAAAAACTCTACAAAACTCCCTTCTTACTTGTGCGATACGTGATTGCAGATTGTGCCACCTAGACGCACAGTGACCTAGTGGAATGTTTTAGCTAGCACTGCTTAGAACCCTACTTTAGAGGTGCCTCCTTAGGTGGAGACGAGGGGTCGAGGTCGACGCCCGGGACCACTGGTGTTCCTGTGACACCTACTGCTCCACCTGCTCCTCCCATAGAGGCTAACTTTAGAGGAGCCATTGCCATTCTCACCCAGCTGGTAGCTGCTCAGAGCGGGAACCAGGGATCTCAGACTCCTAGATCTAGCTCTTATGAGCCAACAACTGCCTCTATACTGAGGGACTTTCTAAGGATGAACCCGCCAATCTACACTGGGTCGAAGGTTGAGGAGGAACCTCAAAATTTCGCTGATGAGATGTGGAAGGTGCTAAAGACTATGCATGTGACTGAGACTGAGGGAGTTGAGCTTGCGGCCTATCTACTCAAGGACATGGCCGATGTTTGGTACAATTAGCGGGAAGAGAGTTGAGGTGATGATACTGAGACTGCTATTTGGGATGAGTTTGAGAGTGCCTTTGTCGATCATTTCTTTCTTCAAAAGTTGAGAGAGGTAAAGGTTGAAGAATTTGTAAATTTGAAATAAGAGGGGATGACTATTAAAGAGTATAGCTTGAAATTCATCCAGCTTTCCAGGTATGCCCTAGAGGTGGTTCTAGATATGAGGGCGAGAGTGAGGAAATTCATATCTGGATTGGGTAGACAAGTGAAGATTGAGTGCAAGGAAGCATTGTTGATTCCAAATATAGATATTTCCAGGATGATGGTCTTTGCCCAACAGACTAAGGAAGATAAGAAAAAGGACAGAGAGGAGCATTTGAGTAAGAGGGCCAGATCAGCAGGGCCTGAGCCTACCCAGACTAAGAAATGTAAGGGAGATAAGTCTTACATTTGGAAGAGATCTTCTAGCTATGCACCATTTTCAGCCAGTGCTCTAGACCCGATCTAGAGACATGATCAGAGACCCCAAGGATAGCCAAACTTTAGGCCACAGGGTGCACAGTCTCAAGGAAGTGCGACTTTTAGTTCTAAAGGGAAGCCACCTTGTGGCTAGTGTGGCAAGCTGCATCTCAGAGAATATAAAGATGGAGGAAATGCTTGCTTACAAGTGTGGTCAACCAGGTTACTTTCAGAGGGAATTCCCAATGTGGAGCAATAAGGCCTAGATTTCTACCACAACATCACAAGCGAGGGGTAATCAGAGAGTTACTGCACCAAAGGTAGGTAGTTGGACAAACTGTCTACATGCGATGGGGAACCGATAGGATCAGGAGGTTGCACCAAAGGTTGTGATGGGTCTGCTTCGAGTCTTTACCTTTCCTTGCTATGCTTTATTTGTTTCGGGTGCAACTTGTTCATTTGTGATGCCATATGTGTCGAGTATATTTGAGATTCTTCCCGAGTGCTTGGTTGAGCCATTTTCTATATCTACTACTGTTGGTGAGTTCATTGGAGCTGAGAGAATCTACAGAGAATGTATGGTGTCCATCTATCATAGGGATATTCATGTGATCCTTGGTTTGGAATGCCTTCACGTCTATTATGCCTCGATTGATTGTCAAACTCAGACTCTCAAATTCAACTTTTCAAATGAGCGTGTTATTGAGTGGAAGGGAGATTCTGTGGCTCTGAAGGGTAAGTTTATTTCTTACCTCAAAGCCTGAAAATTGATCTCTAAGGGATGTATCTATCACCTCGTGCGAGTCAAGTCAGATTATTTTGAGTGCCCTTCTCTTGAGTCTGTCCCGATTTTGAGTAAGTTTCCTGATGTGTTTCTTGAGGATTTGCCTGGAGTCCCTCTGGATAGGGAGATTGATTTCAGAATTGATGTTCTTCCTCTCACCCAACCTATTTCTATTTATCCATACAGAATGGCCTCTGTGGAGTTGAAAGAGTTGAAGGAACAGTTGAGGGATTTGTTAGAGAAAGGGTTCATAAGGCCGAGTGTCTCTCCATGGGGTGCCTCGGTCTTGTTTGTGCGAAAGAAGGATGGTTCCCTGAGAATGTGTGTTGATTATCGCTAGTTGAATAAGGTGACCATCAAAAATAAGTATCCCCTCCCAAGGATTGATGATTCGTTTGACCAACATCACAGTGCTACTATTTTATCTAAGATAGATTTCAGATCAGGCTATCACCTATTGAAGGTGAGAGAATGCAATATCCCGAAGATTGCTTTCTGAACCTCATATGGTCACTTTGAGTTCTTGGTAATATATTTTTTGTTGACAAACGAACCCATAGCCTTCATCGATCTGATGAACAGGGTTTTTCAGACAGTATCTTGATATATTCATGATTGTGTTTGTTGATGATATATTGGTGTATTCCAGAGATGAGGAGGAACATGCCAATCACCTTAGGATCGCTTTGCAGACACTCTGAGACAATGAAATATATGCAAAGTTTTCCAAGTGTGAGTTTTGGTTCAAATATGTGGGTTTCTTAGGTCATGTGATTTCTGGAGATTGAATTCGAGTGGATACTCAAACGATTGAGGTAGTTAAGAATTGGCCAAGACCAACCTCACCGACAGAGATAAGGAGTTTTCTGTGATTGGCTGGCTATTATCAGAGGTTTGTTGAAGTGTTTTATTCCATATCTGCCCGTTGACCAAATTGACTCAGAAGAAGGTCAAGTTTCAATGGTTTGATGAGTGTGAGAGGAGTTTCCAAGAGTTGAAGATGAGGTTAAATACTGCACCAGTGTTGACCCTACCTGATGGAAAAAATGGGTTTGTGATCTACTATGATGCTTTGAGCGTAGGATTGGGATGTGTGCTGATGCAGAAGGGAAAAGTTGTTGCCTATGCTTCTAGATAGCTTAAGGTGCATGAGAAGAACTATAGAACCCATGACTAGGAGTTGGCAGCAGTGGTGTGTGCTCTCAAGTTATGGCACCGTTATTTCTATGGAGTATATGTTGATATATTCATCGACCACAAGAGCATGAAATATGTCTTCACCTAGAAAGAGCTTAACTTGAGGCAGAGGAGATGACTTGAGCTGCTTAAAGACTATGACATGAGCTTCCTATACCATCCAGGTAAGGCTAATGTGGTTGCTGATTCTCTTAGTAGGTTGTCCATGTGAAGCACCGCCCATGTGGGAGAGGAGAAGAGAGAGTTAGCCAAAGAGGTTCATAGATTGGCCCGACTGGGAGTTGAACTAGATGACTTAGGCGAAGGAGTAGTTCATGTGTAAAATGGATCATCATCATTTCTAGTAGTGGAGGTGAAAGAGAAATAAGATCAAGACCCAGTCTTATTACAATTGAAGGAGGATGTGCATAAGCAGAATGTGATAGCTTTCGCTAATGGGGGAGATGGAGTATTGAGGTATGAAGGAAGATTGTGTGTAGCAGATATTGATGGTGTTCGAGAGAAGATCATGGAAGAGGCCCATAGTTCCAAATATTCCATCCTCCCAGGATCTACCAAGATGTACCATGACTTGAGAGAAGTCTACTGGTTAGTGAGTGGAATGAAGAGGGACATTGCAGAGTTCGTTTCCAAGTGCCTAAATTGCCAACAAGTTTAAGTTGAGCACCAAAGGCCCTGTGGAGTGGCTCGGAACTTTGAGATTCTAGAGTGGAAATTAGAGACGATCAACATGGAATTTATCATAAGTTTAACGAGGTCCCGCAGACAACATGATTCAATTTGGGTGATAGTTGACAAGATGACCAAGTCAGCCCACTTCTTGGTAGTCAAGACAATTGACACTGCGGAGGATTATGCCCGGTTATACATAAAAGAGATTGTGATATTGCATAGAATCCTGTCTCCATCATTTTAGATAAAGGATCTCAGTTCACTACCCAGTATTGGAAATCCTTTCAGAAGGGTTTGGTTACAAAGGTACTCTTTAGTACAACTTTCCACCCTTAGACAGATGGCCAGGCAGAGCGTATGATTCAGACCTTGGAGGATATGTTGAGAGCCTGTGCCATTGACTTTAAAAGCAGTTGGGACAACTACTTACCTTTGATAGAATTTGCCTATAACAATAGTTTTTATTCAAGCATTCAAATGGCTCCATATGAGGCACTATATGGGACAAGGTACATGTCACTAATTGGATGGTTCGAGGCAGGTAAAGCAGAATTGATTGGTCCAGAATTGGTTCACCAAGCTGTGGAGAAGGTGAAAATCATTTGAGAGAGGCTAAGGACTACAGAGAGTAGATAGAAATCCTATACCGATATCAAAAGGAGAGACTTTTAGTTTGAGGTCAATTTGAAAGTGTCACCCATGAAGGGTGTGATGAGATTCGAAAAAAAGGAGGTTGAGTTCGAGATATATTGGCCCTTATCAGATTATAAAGAGAGTGGAGAACCTAGCATATGCGTTAGAGCTACCATCAGAGTTGGAGGCCGTCCACCCAGTCTTCCACATTCCCATGCTCAAAGTGCTTGGGAGATCCACAATTGGTCGTGCCAATAAAGAGTATTAGAGTGAGAGACAACCTGAGTCATGAGGAAGTTCTCATCCAAATCCTTGATCGTCAAGTTCAAAAGTTGAGAAATAAGGAGTGTGCATCAGTTAAAGTGTTATAGAGGAAACAATTTGTTGAAAAGCTACTTGGGAGGCAGAGGAGGACATGAAGACCAAATACCCTCATTTATTCTTTCCTACTGATGATAAGAGAGACGATAGTAATTAATTCCCCCTAAATTCTTAAATTTCCATTTCCTTGAGTCCTTCTTTCATTCTCAATATGTAAATGATAGAGTTCTAGAGTCCGACTAAGGATTCATATGATTTGTTGAGTATTGATTGTTTACTTGCTAAATTTTCTTGGTTTATTGCATGAGTGAGTTGAGAGCAGTCAGTTGTTAGAGTCCATACGGAAATTTGTGCCTTGACCTAAATCCTATCTTTCTCTTTATTCGAGGAGGAGTGATCCCAAGGGGGAGACAATGTAACACCCCTTATATTCCTTCTATGTGATTTGGCTGAGATTGTGCATAGAGTTGTTGAGAAAATCTGAGAAAAAGCTACAACAGAGGGTTTATGAGAGCCTCTACAACTCGTATTCAACTTTATGACTCATAGAGGGGCTTTCGTATGGAATTCCAGTGATTCAAGTTTCAAGGACCTTTAGAGTACGGGATGAGTTTACTACTCATAGAGCATGTTACGACTCATAAAGAGAGGTTTTTTCATGAATTCTAGCAACACAAATTTTTGGGACTTTCACTCTATGAGATGACACCTATGACTCGTAGATTGATTTATGACTCGTAACAGGAGGTTTCATATCAATTTCCAAAGATTCAGAACTTTTAGACTTTTCACCTACGAGGAGGAGTTACGACTCGTAGGAGGGTCTACGATTCATAAATGAGGTCTTGTGGACCCTGCCAATAGTTTTACTAAGGGGTAATTTTTTGTCCTTTCTGACACTTTTTTAATTTAAACCCCTCACATTTTTAGAGTTGTACAAGGTCTTAAAATCAAACCCTAGAGTGTTCATTTCCCCATTTTTCACATGGGTTTTCTTTAGAGCAAGAGGATAGGAGAAAGAGGAGCTAGCGTTTCAAATCTAAGTGCAAAGATTGGTTGGGGTTTTGTTTTTTCTTTTATTCCTAGGTATGTAAGCCTTACCAAAGTGTGCAATCTTGTTCTCCCACACGGCCCTTCACTTATTTGAGTCAAGCCTTTAGTATGAGATGATATTTGAGAAATTTTACTAATTCAATACTAAATTTTTGTACCCATCATGACATTTTCTTGATTATATATGAGGTATGTTGTTTCATTGCATTATTTTTTCCATAAAGTTGTGATGGAACTTTTCACTTGATAGCTTGATCCCTAAACTGCATGATTTCATAAGTTCTTGTGCATATTATAGAGTTGATGATAAGTCTGAGAATATGAGCTAAGTAGTTTGAGTATGAGAAATATGTTACATTAAGTCACACATTTCACTATACATGAGCACCTTGCATTACACTACTTCTATAGTAATTTGAGTGAGTCTAAATGATCGTATAAGTCTTAGTCGAGTTGATTGTTGCGTGAATCACTTGAATTGATGAGTAATAGAGATGAGTTGAGATGAGATGACCCTATGTGGTTGAGTTTGAGCTGACTGATGAGTTGATTGGTGAGTCACATATTGAGTTAAACCTATTTTAGTCTTGGGAGGAGTATTGAGAACTAAGTTTAGTGATTGAGAAGCACCCAGAACTACGTTTGCCAGCGTAAGATATTTGTTTTAGCATAATAATGGTGACTCTTGTCCCGCAAGTAGAAACTCTCTTAGGATGTAAGGGAGCGAGGTTGAGGTTGATTGCCATTGGCAACGATGCTGATTCATTGTGTATCACCTAATTAAAGATGGTGCGATGAGGAATGTCGATTAGAGAAACTCCTAAGCAACATTGATTTGAGCATGAGATTTTAATCCGAGTCTATTCTACTGAGCCTATTTCAAAAGCATGATTTTTACTATAAAACTTGCATATTGAGTTAAGCAGGAGATGTGTTGAGATGAGATGAGTGAGTCGATCTTTACTTTTCTAAGCTATTTTACATATCAATATATTCCATGTACCAACATCCATTTGTGCCTACATCATTTTATGATGCAGATACAGATGATAGAGAATCTCAGCATGCGCTTCGTAGAGGCCGAGGTTCAGTACACTCCGGAGTTGGTGAACCCCCCTTACATTTCAGAGGAGCCCTTTTATCTTTCATTATCATTGAGCACTTTACTTTCTTTGAGTTAAGGTGCCCATGGCCTTTCATGGTACTATTCTAGACTTACTGAGTAGAGGCTTCGTAGACATTTGAGTAGAGAATTTGATGAGTCTTTTATGTCTAAACTTACCTTCATTATAAGCTATGATACAATAGAGTTATGCGCTTATTTATCTTCTCGCATATGATGCCTTACTTTCTGAGTTATACTTCCGCTGTCGAGTTGATGTGACGATGAGGCCAAGTGGTTCTCTTGGGGAATCAGTAATCATTCTTCAAGTGCCGGCCACGCTTAGGGTACCCGCCCAGGGCGTGACAGAACTCTAGTCCAGATCGACAAGGCTGACACAAGAGTGCCTCTGATAACATGTGTAACAACCCTGCTCACTAGTGACATTGTCCGCGTTGGGCCTAGGCCCGCATGACGTTAAAACAAGTCACTAGTAGGTAAATTCTGTTTACTTATATATCCAACATCTCTCCTGTGTTTTGTTAATGTGGGACTTGTCATCTTAAGATGGGTTGTTACATGACCTATAGACGTTGAGGTACTACCTATCCATTCAAGGACCGATTTATTTGTAAACTAAAATTTAATGACTTTGATTCTATAGTCAATTGAAGTATAACATGAGTACATGTAAATTATGTGAAGAATAACATAAAAATCAAGCATATCTAGGTCTACATGATCATCTGTCGTAATTTTATGTGAAATTAACATTAAGCAATTTTTGTATACCCATTAATCTAAAATTAACTCAACAATAAGAGTAGAGACTAAGATAGATTCTAATATGGTTTCAAGACTACATCAATACTATTGTAATATGAATAGTCAGAAAAAATAAATTTTCTCTTAGATCAATCAAAGCAAAAACATCAAGATAAATGACTCATAATATACCCATGACCACACAGAAGAGGACTCCTGATCTTATCAAGTCTAAGAGCATGACATCTTGTCACGACCCGAAAATTTGGCGTGATGACTCTTACTCAATCCTATTAGAGCAAGTCAGCCTTAATTCAAAAAGGGATAATATATATAACGCGCGGAAGCATTTAAGAATAAATAAACTCAAACTGAGAATTTTCATAAACTTAAATCCCACACAAGGACTGGTTGTCACGCGTACAAGCCACTAAAAATACAGAAAATCAAGAAAATACAAGTCCAACTGTCCTTCTTC
>JAABOM020061584.1:0-10898 GCA_011800125.2 Solanum clarkiae
CAAGTTGTGAAAATTAGAATTATACTATTCGGATGATTTAAGATTAAATCCTAGATTTGAAATTTTGAAAATTAACAATGAAATTGGTTGGTCTTTGGGTCTAGGCTAGACATAGTAATATGAGTATTGAGAGTTTTGAAAACTTATGGCGATAATTTATTTGACTAGATCGTGGTGCTACAGATTCCATTCAAAAAGGAAAGACTAAAGTGTTAGATTGACCGCGATTTGACTAAGGCAAGTGGACTTTCAAAACTTTATAATTCTCGTAGAATTCTCAAATTTTTCTTTCTCCTATGTGTGATAAGTGAAATATTTTAATATTATAAAAAATGAGATGATTAAAAATGTAAATGTGAATTGGTGTGTTATTATGGTACTTGAATTGATAAATATGGTTAAGTGATGAGAATTCTATATTTTTGATAAATATTATTGTGGTTGGTAATTATGAGTGGATTTGTTTGTGAAATTCATATCATATTCATTCATTCATTTCATGTTACGCATATTTATATTAATTCCGGATATTGATATGAGTGAGAGGAAAATATTAGGACCGAGGTCTTTACCGATTGAGATATGATGCTTAGGTCTTTGCCAATGAAATTATGATGTTGAAAACTTTACTATGATATTGTGATGCCAAGGTTTTTGCCGGCGAAATAATGATCTTTACTATGATATTGTGATGCCGAGGTCTTTGTCACCGATAATATTAAGCCAAGGTCTTTACCGACGTTGATGTGATGTTGAAATATTTTTCAGTGATGATATGATGCCAAGGTCATTGCCGGCGATTATTGCATAAGCATTGCATCTCATCATTGCATATTCTTGCATAGCATGATGTCATTCTTGTAATTGATTGCGTTATCTCTTGTGAATTGTAGCTCGTGCTTTGGAATTTTGATATTGTAAAATACTATCTCTATTATTATGCGTTGCTGGGCTGGACTGACATTCTGTGCAGGTTGTAGTCGTGAAGGTTGATTAGGACGAAAGGAGTTTTTGTATTCTATTTGACTTACTTTGTTTTGTTAGTTGACTTGCTGAGTACCGCGTTGTATTTGGTACTCACACCTTGCTTCTACACTTGTGTAGGTTGTAAGCCCGGACAGTGAATAGTATTTTCTTGATCCTCCGAGGCCTCCCAGGAGACGTAGAGAGGTAGCTGTCGTCACCTGGCTGACTCTCTTGTTCCTATTTCTTATGTACTTTTTCTATTCGAGAAGAACGATAGCTTGAAATTGTATTTCTTTGATTTTTTGTATTGCTAGTGGCTTGTACACGTGACAACCAATCCTTGGGTGGTATTTAAGAAAATTTTTAACTTATAGTTATCTACTCTGTTTAATGACTTCCGAGCGTTATATCTAATTTTTCCTTTAGGTTAAGGCTGACTTGTTTTGGTGGGATTGAGCAAGTGTCATCACTTCTACTTTTGGGTCGTGATAGTTGGTATCAGAGCCCTAGGTTCATAGGTCTCACACGTGTTCAAGCCAAAGTCTAAATAGAGTCTTGAAGACTGTTAGGAAACTTAGTTTCTTTTTGTTCATTTTCTTTCATCGTACGTGATTATCTTCGTTAGTATCGAGTGGTGCCCATGTTCTCCTGATAGATGAAAAGTATTAGAGCTACTATTACTGCTGGTAGACGTGAGGATACTCCCGAGACTATTGTTGAGACCCAGTTAGAGGTAGGGGGAGGGGTCGAGCTGGGAGTCGGACATCAGTGAGAGGTCGTGCCTGAGGAGTGGCACCAGTTATAGGGCAGGCTAGAAAGGCTTCTCCAGAGCCACAAATAGAGGTTAATGAAGGTCAGGCCCTTCCAGAGCCCACATCTGCACCTTTACTTCAGGACACCCTGTTGAGGATGATGGGTATGCTCAAAAACCTCACTCAGGGGGGTAGTATGACATGCACGCAGGGAATTTCTCAACTGAGAGTGGAAGAACGGACTTCAGGGCAGCATCAGGGTGTAATTCATCAGGATCAGGAAAGGCAACCCCTAGTGGTTCCTGCACTAGCTTTTGGGGTACAAACCACTCCGGAGGCAGTCCTAGCTGCAGGCGATCAACTTAGTTATGAAAGATTTCAGAATATGAGAACACCTCAATTTCAGGGTGGTAAGAACAAGGACGCTCATGAATTTCTGACTTTGTACCATGAGATGCTAGATGCAGTAGGTTTAGTTAATCAGCATGGTGTCCATTTGTGGCACTTCAGCTCTTGGACCAGCCAAGGAGTGGTGGAGGACTTATGTGGCATCTAGACCAGCTGGATCCCCTCCAGTGGATTGGGGTGTGTTCTCTAGTACTTTTAAGGAGCGCTTCAATCCTTGGAGTGTACGGGAAGAGAGTCGTTGAGGTTTGAGGACTTGAGACAAGGTGGTATGGCTTTTACTAAGTATGAGACTCGTTTTTGTCAGTTATCTAGACATGCCTTAGCTATGATTCCAAATGAGGGGGAAAGAGTCCGTAGATTTGTGAAGGGTTTGAATTTCTCGATTAGATCCTATGCATTCAGAGCAGTTCGTGAGGGGGCTCCTTTTTAGTCTATTGTGAGCACTGCCAAGGAGGCAGAGTTGCTAGTTCGAGAAGAGTTCGGAGACCCTAAGAAGGCTCGTACTATGGGTTATTTTTTTGGATCTTCATCAGGAGGTAGGGGTTCGCATAGGAGTGGTGGATCTTTCAGGCAACATGGTCCGGTGCATACATATATTCCAGCAGCAGAGGGTGGACAGATGTCTCGAGGGTCCCCTAGTAGCCATGGTAGTTCTTTCGGTGGACAAAAGCCTTCTATACCTAGGTCTAGTTTTGGGTGTGAGAATCCAGGAGATTTGATTCGACAGTGTCCCTTTCAAACTCACTCGGGACCCCATCGTACTAATTCGGCAGCTCCATTTAGAGATTCAGCTCCACTGCCAGGGGTCGAGGTAGGGGTCACTCTACTAGAGGTGGAAGGACTCTAGATAGTGGTACTTTAGTTCCATATGGTGGAGATCGAGGTTGGCTTAAACCGGGGTGACAGAGGAGCTTAGACTTAATGCAGAAGCTTCAGATGCAGTTATTGCAATTATTGTTCCAGTCTGTCATCGGCCTGCATCTGTGTTATTTGATCCTGGGTTTACCTACTCTTATGTGTCTACATACTTTTTGTTTGGGTTTGATTTATCGTATGATCAAATGTCAATGCCTGTGCATGTTTCTACACCAGTAGGTAAACCTTTAGTGGTGGATCGAGTATATGAATCCTATCTTGTTTCTCTGGCTGGGTATGAGACTTGGGTAGATATGATTATTTTGGATATGGTAGACTTAGATGTTATCTTAGGGATGGATTGGATTTCTCCCTATCATGTTATCCTTGACTATTACGCAAAAACTGTGACTTTAGCCATGCCCGGTGTACCAAAGATTGAATGAACGGGTGATAGTGGTTCTTATCCTAGCAAAGTTATCTCCTACATTCATGCCCAAAAATTGACTGATAGGGTGTGTTTGTCTTACTTGGCTTTCATTCGGGATACTAGTATTGAACCACCTTCTATAAAGTTTATCCCTGTTGTTCAGGAGTTTGTCGATGTGTTTCCCACTGACCTTCCACGTGTTCCACCCGATAGGGATATTGACTTTCCCATTGACCTAGAGCCAGGCACTAAGCCTATCTCCATTCCTCCATATAGAATGACCCCAACTGAGTTGAAAGAATTGAAGGAGCAGCTCCAAGACTTGTTAAGCAAAGGATTTATTCATCCTAGTGTGTCACCTTTGGATGCCCCAGTCTTGTTTGTGAAAAAGAAAGATAGGTCTATGAGGATGTGTATAGATTACAGGCAGTTGAATAAGGTGACTATAAAGAACAAGTACCCGCTTTACCGTATTGATGATTTATTTGATCAACTTTAGGGCGCTTCTGTGTTCTCTAAGATTGACTTAAGGTCTGGTTATCACCAGTTGAGAATTAGGCCATTAGATATTCCTAAGACAGCTTTCCGAACTCATTATAATCACTATGAATTTTTGGTGATGTCCTACTAACACCCCTGCAACATTCATGGAGTTAATGAATAGGGTGTTCTATCCGTACTTAGATTACTTTGTTATAGTATTCATCGATGACATCTTGGTGTATTCCAAGACTAAAGCTGATTATGTTAGTCACTTGAGGATAGTGCTACAGAGGTTGAGGGAAGAGAAGTTATATGCAAAATTCTCTAAGTGTGAGTTCTGGCTTGATTCGATGGTGTTTTTAGGGCATGTAGTGTCTAAAGAGGGGATTAAAGTAGATCTAGCTAAGGTTGAGGCAGTTAAAGGTTGGTCAATGCCTACTTCAGCTACTGAGGTTAGTAGTTTTGTGGGGTTAGCTGGGTATTATAGGCTGTTTATTCAGGGTTTTTTTTCTATTGCATCCCCACTGACTAGATTAACTCAGAAAAATATAGCCTTCCATTGGTCCGATGAGTGTGAAGCGAGCTTTTAAAAGCTCAAGACCTTATTGACTTCAGCTCCCATTTTGACACTACCTAAGGCAGGTGTGGACTTTACAATGTATTATAATGCTTCGAGAGTTGGTTTGGGTGGCGTGTTAATACAGAAAGGGAAAGTGATTGCCTATGATTCTAGACAACTAAAGGTTCATGAGAAGAGTTGCCCTACTCATGAATTAGAGTTAGCGGCTGTGGTTTTTGTGCTTAAGTTGTGGAGTCACTACTTATATGTGTACATTGCGAGGTCTTCACTAACCACAAGAGTCTTCAGTATATTTTTAGTCAAAAGGATCTGAACTTGAGGCAATGTAGGTGGATGGAGCTGCTAAAGGACTATGATTTGGCCATCCTATACCATCTAGGGAAGGCTAATGTGGTGGTCGATGCCTCAAGTAGAAAGACTTCTAGTATGGAGAGTTTAGCCGCCATTCGAGTTAAGTAGAAACCTTTGTCCAAGGACGTATAACGTCTAGCTAATGGCCTAGTCAGGTTATAACTATCTGATGAAGCTAGTGTACTGACTTTCATTGAGGCTCGTTCTTCCTTGATGGACAAAATTTGAGAGCGTCAGTTTGAGGATGAGAAGTTATGTATCATCAGAGACAAAGTCACCCGGGAGAGGCTAAGGAAGCGGCGCTTGATCCTGATGGTGCTTGACCTAAGTCAGCATTACTGGTGGTGTGGCATGAAAAAGGACATTTCAGATTTTGTGTCCAAGTGTTTAACTTGCCAGCAGGTGAAGTGTGAGCACCAATGGCCTGGAGGTGAGTTTCAAAGGATGACCATTCCTAGGTGGAAGTGGGAGCATATCACCATGGATTTTGTGGTGGGTTTACCCACTATCGTGGGTGGTTATGACTCAATCTGGGTAATTGTGGATTAACTATCTAAATCTACCCATTTCATTCCTGTCAAGGTTAAATATATAGTGGAGAAATTGGCTGAGCTTTATATCAGTCAGATAGTTAGATTGCATGGTATGCCTGTCTGTATCATTTTTTATCGGGGTCAGTATTCACTTCACATTTTTGGAAGGCCTTACAACATGGTCTAGGTACTTAGTTGGATATGAGTTCGACCTTTCATCCTTAGACAGACAGACAGTCTGAGAGAACTATATAGGTGTTGGAAGATATGCTTCGAGCGTATGTGATCGATTTTGGTTCTCGTTGGGACTAGCACTTGCCCTTGACAGAGTTCGTTTATAATAATAGTTAACACTCTAGCATTCAAATGGCTCCATTCTAGGCTTTGTATGGTATACGGTGTAGGTCTTTGATTATTGATTTGATTCCACTAAGATGGACTCATTAGATGTAGACTTTTTTAGGGATACTATGGAGAAGGTCTGTATGATTCAAGGTAGGCTGCTGGCTGCTCAGAGTCGACAAAAGAGTTATGCGGAGAGGAGGGTTCGAGCCCTGGTGTTTATGGTAGGTGATCATGTTTGGCTTAGAGTGTCACCTATGAAGGGTGTTATGTGGTTCGACAAAAAAGGAAAGCTTAGCCCTTGATTCATTGGCCCGTTTGAGATCTTAGAGCTAGTTGCAGAGGTGGCCTAAAAACTGGCATTGCCACCTAGCTTATCATCCGTACATCCTGTGTTTCATGTCTCTATGCTCAGAAAGTATGTGCCCGATGAGTCTCATATACTTTCATTTAATTCGGTTGTGTTGAGCCCAGACTTGTCATTTGAGGAGGAGCCTATAGCTAGTTTGGATATACAAGTTCGCAATCTTAGAAACAAAGACATAGCTTCTGTGAAGGTGCAATGAAAGAACCGTCTAGTTAGAGAGGCGACTTGGGAGATGGAGTCCGATATGCATGCTATATATCCTCATATTTTCGAAACTTCAGGTACTTTCTTTTACCTTATATTCGAGGACAAACATGATTTTTGTGATGGATAATATAATGACCCTATTGTCAGTCCATTATATATTTTTTTAAAAAAAAAAAGAGATTTCCAAACATTAAGTGGTCATTATGGGTTTCGCATTAAAGCACTAACGTTTTTTCAATTCTTTTGTATAATGGATAGTGCACTCATTTTAATGGGAAATGCACTACTATTTTTTTATTTAATCCTTCAGCATTTGTTAGGCATCTGCTTGCCTATAAATAGCAAATCATATTCTGCTTTGGAAGTCAAAATACGAGAGAAACCGAGAGAGCATACAACAAGTAAAAAAAATAAGGAAATAAAAATAGAGTGCTTAATATATTTTGAGAGTCTATTAGTTAAAGGGAGGTTTTTAGTTTCCTAGAATAAGCGCACACAGTGAGAAAGTACGTATTGGT
The DNA here is from genome assembly GCA_011800125.2 of Solanum clarkiae. Classification (NCBI taxonomy): domain Eukaryota; kingdom Viridiplantae; phylum Streptophyta; class Magnoliopsida; order Solanales; family Solanaceae; genus Solanum; species Solanum clarkiae. Next base: position 6,793 of record JAABOM020061584.1, read on the forward strand.
GTCCAGGTAAGATTTACTTAATTGTTAAATCAAGCTTATTAATTATGGGTATATTGTTATAATAGTAATATATTAATATATGTTAGTTAGATGTGAAATTAATGGAAAAATGTGTGTGTGTGTGTGTGTGTGTGTGTGTCACGTGGGAAAAGAAAAAGAAAGAATTTGTACCTAACAAATTTGATTCTTTTGATAGTATTAAAGAATTGTTTTCAAGTGTATAGTAGTGATTTGGTTTACTATTAGAGGAACATATATAGGCATAGATGTATACTTCTATTGGGATGACTTGTGCATATTAGAATTATACTATTTGGAGGATTTAAGATTAAATTCTAGACTTGAAATTTTGAAAATTAACAACGAAATTGGTTGGTCTTTGAGTCTAGGCTAAACATATAGTAATATGGTATTGAGAGTTTTGAATCTTATGGTGATAATTTATTTGACTAGATCATGGTGCTACAGATTCCATTCATAAAGGAAAGGTCAAAGTGTTAGATTGACCACGATTTAACTAAGGTAAGTGGACTTTCAGAATTTTGTAATTCTCGTAGAATTTTCTCCTTTCTCCTACGTATGATATGTGAAATATTTTAATATTATAAGAAATGAGGTGATTAAAAATATAAATGTGAGTTGGTGCTTCATTATGGTACTTGAATTGATAAATGTGGTTAAGTGATGAGAATTCTATATTTTTAATATATATTGTTGTGGTTGGTAATTATGAGTGGATTTGTTTGTGGAATTCATATCATATTCATTCATTCCATGTCACACATATGTGCTTTAATTTCGGATATTGATATAAGTGAGAGAAAAATATTGGGACCGGGGTCTTTACCGGTCGAGATATGATGCCGAGGTCTTTGCCAGAGAAATTATAATATTGAAAACTTTACTATGATATTATGATGCCTAGGTTTTTACTGGTAAAATTATGATCTTTACTATGACATTGTAACGCTGAGATCTTTGCCGGCGATAATATTATGCCGAGGTCTTTACCGGTGATGATAAATATTTTTCAGTGATGATATGATGCCGAGGTCATTGCCTCGGCATAAGCATAAGCATGATGATAAATATTTTTCAGTGATTATTGCATAAGCATTGTATCTCATCATTGCATATTCTTGCATAGCATGATGTTATTCTTGTAATTGATTGTGTTATCTCTTGTGAATTGTAGCTCGTGCTTTGGGATTTTGATATTAGGAAATACTATCTCTATTGTTATGTGTTGCTGGGCTGGACTGACATTCTGTGCAGGTTGCAGTCGTGAAGATCGATTTGGATGAAAGAAGTTTGTGTATTCTATTTGACTTACTTCGTTTTGTTAGTTAACTTGCTGGGTACCGCGCTGTATTTGGTACTCACACGTTGCTTCTACACTTGTGTAGGTTGTGAGCCCGGATAGTGAATAGTATTTTCTTGATCCTCCGAGACTTTCCAGGAGACATAAAGAGGTAGTTGTCATCACCTGGCTGACTCTCTTGTTCATATTTTTTCTGTACTTGTTCCATTCGAGAAGAATGACAATTTGAAATTGTATTTCTTTGATTTTCTGTATTGCTAGTGGCTTGTACATGTGATAACCAGTCCATAGGTGGTATTTAAGTTTATGAAAATTCTTAACTTTAGTTATCTACCTTGTTTAATGACTTCTGTGCGTTATATCTATTTTTCCTTTGGGTTAGGGCTGACTTGTTGTAGTGGGATTGAGCAAGTGTCATCACATTCATTTTTGGGTCGTGACAAATAGAGTTAGTGACCTGGGGTCAAGTTGTCTAGCGGCGTGAAGCCATTCATGCTACTAGATATAAAACAGTCATAGTGGACCACAGCCCGGTCCGAATAGTATAAGTTATTGGAAAAAGTACACAAAATATACCTAATTTAAAATTATTTATCATTAATAGACTCAATATAAACTATTTACCCTTAATGGACCCATTACCCAAACTATTTACCTCTCTACCCACTTACCCTTTTCTATTTTGCGTGCTGACGTCATGCTGATGTCAGCATAAATAATATGAAATATACTCTGATGGTATATATATATACACCATAGTGGTATCATATAGAATGATCTCAGTCCTTTGTGATATTCTGGCGATATGTTAATACCCAATTAGTATATATAATTTTTTTTAAAATAAATGAATAAAAAATAAAAAAATTATTAAACTCTAAATTTGTAGATTATATACTCTGTCGATATATTTATACCATATCGGTATCATATAAGATTAAGCTTAATCATCTATGATACCTTGTTGGTATATGTATACCTTATCGGTATATCAGACAAGCAAGTGATGACGTCAGTATGATGTCTCGCGTGAATTTTAATATTAGGGGGTAAAATTTTAATAGTATGAAGGTATAAAATGTAAAGGGGTATATGAATGTGAATAGTTCGCTTTGAATGGGTACAAACTTAGTTTTTCCTAAGTTATTCGCACATACTTTCCCAGAGTAACTAGTTCCTAATATTCTCCCTTTTTGGTTTCTTTTGTTGTTGTATGTATACGTGAGACTTTACGTAAAATACATTAATATATTTTTGTTTGGTCTCATCTAATATTTATGTTCTTTAATTTTGAGTACGCATAAAAAGATACTTAAATTATTATGAAGTTGAACAAGAAGGCATAAATGTTCTATATGACAAATCTCACGTGATTAATCATGTATAACGTGTATGTATCCTTGGTCCTGCTCAATTTGAATCCTTTGGACTCCAAGACGTGTCTCCAGGCCTCCAACCTATCATTAACTTTGGTTCGAGTCTCATCAATCAGTACTATGTCATCTTCAAATAACAGAAACCATGATACCTCCTCCTGGATAGATCGCATCTGCTCATCCATCACCAAGGCAAATAAGAAAGGGCTCAGCACAGATCCTTGGTGGAGTCCTATCTCAACAGGAAAATACTCTGAGTCTCCTCCCACGTTCTTACCCGAGTTTTGGCTCCATTGTACATGTCCTTAAATCGCCCTGATATATGCCACTGGGACACCTTTCACCTCAAGACACCTCCATAAGACATCCCTTGAGACTTTGTCATATGCCTTCTCGAGATCAATGAACACCATATGAAGGTGTTCAATTCCAAAAAAAAAAATTCGAGGTTGAAAATTTTAAATTTAATTAGTTTGATTGTATTTGTAGATTTAAAAATCTGACATAAATGATTTGGTTTGATAGTTTAAAAGTTCGAACCAATCCGATCCATGAACTCCCTTACTTTAAATAATGAAGTGTAAAAAACACACCTAACCTATTTTATTTTTTGAGTTTCACACCTAAACTATTGGTTATGTAAGATTCATACTTAAACTATCAATCATTAATTTGAGAAATACACTTCGATGGTGTGAGTGGTACACTCTTTTTTATTGAAAAGAGCAAAAACTTAAGTGAAAAGTACTTAAGTAGATCTGTTTTAATAAATAATTACTGATTTTAACAATATTTTTTTATTTATTATCATTTATAGCGATATATAACAATACTATGATAAATCTGCACTTGTATTAAAAGTGCATCGTGCATTCAATATAAATATATTATAACTGTTTAGTGAAAATAATATTTTATTGCTATAAATGACAAATATTTTCTTAATCTAGTATGTCTATGTAAGTTTCCCAAAGAATGACATTCACATGGATATAACAATTCACTCAAAAATAAAATTAACGTTTAAAATATTTTTTCTTACTCCACTCCACCACCCCCTCCATGTACGCTACGATAATCCCACCTCCACCTCCACCCTCACTCCCAAGTTTTTTTTAAAAAACTTACATAATTTTTTTTTTAAAAAAAAATCACTTCAACCCTAACCCCCTTCCCCTCCAATTCACCCACTCATTCCCCAAAAAGAAATTTGGTATTATTTTTATTTTTTAATAAAAAATTTACCCCGCCTCATCTAACCTTTCTACTCTCAATTTTATTTTTGTTTTTTTTACTTTTTTCATTTTGTGCTAAGATATATAATTTTCTTAGGAAAGTATTTTTTTTTCTACTAGCATAGTGAATATTACAAAAATAAAAATTTATTTAAAAAATAGATTTTTTTTAAA
>JAABOM020061585.1:0-10897 GCA_011800125.2 Solanum clarkiae
AAAGGTAATTGAAAGATAAAGTATATAGTTTTTGATAGGTGGTAGCCCGAGGGGTGGAGATAGCACCTAGCCAGGGATGATCCCATCAATAGGGGGTAGCCCAAGGGGTTGAGTATAACCTAGTCAGGGACGAACCTAATATAGTTTCACCATTGATCTGTTAGTCATTTGTATTACAGTTGTGCACAGATTTTACAATACAAATTTTACAGTAAAGGTAAAGTAATATAAAGGACATAAAGTACATGATTCCACAGTATAACTAAGGGTTATCCATGATCCTCCACAGATGCATGGTTTCATTTGAGTTGTTACTTTATGTACAGTATGTCCTGCCTTACATACTCAGTACATTATCTCGTACTGACGTCCCTTATAGGGGACCTACATTTCACGCTGTAGGTACAGGTGCTAGTAGATCTCCCCAGTAGGAGTACAGGATATTCAGCTATTGTCACCAAGCTCCAGGTTGCTTCGGGGCTTTGTATATGTCTAGAGCTTATGTGTTTTTGTTGCATAGTTCGTTGAGGCGGGGCCTGTCCCGACCCTTATCAGATGTTTTTTTTCTTTATCTAGAGGCTTTGTAGACTATGTAAAGTAAAGTGTGGTCATGTCTCATACTCTAAATACTGTGGCCCCAACGGCCTAGTCATATGTATTTCCTTTTGGCTTGTTAGCATTGTTTATCTTCTTAAAGGCATGTCAAACGCAGAAACCCCTTATAGTGTATAGAGAAAGCGCATAGTTACAGGTTGGTTCTCCCGAGCCTTATCAGCAATGGGTGTCAGTCCGCCCTAACGGGACTTTGGGGCGTGACAAGTGAGTTGAAATAATTCTAAGTGTAAGAGTTAATATGAATGAGGTAAATAGAGTTTAGGTCATTTGAATATCTTAGAGTAGCTTAAAAGGTCACAAAAGTCCCTTTGGAGAAGCCATAATTACGAAAATGTCATTAGTGAATCATGTAGAAAAATGTTGCCAGGGGTTAGTATGGAAGGATATATGGCCTTACCAAAGATATACGGTCCGTGTTCCCTATTGTGATTCGATACTTAGAAAACTTTCCATTGACAAAGCTCTGAGATAGTAATTTCATATTTATAAGAAAATTGAACATTGGACCCCGTATGGATGGCTTCTTGGTTCCTGAGAGGCAACACGGACCATGTGGCCTCCCGTGAAGCTTCACTTAGAAAAATTCTTGTTGACAAATTTCTAAAATGGTGACCATACTTAGAAAATTTTCGCTTCGACGCTAATACCGAAGGCCTCATGGACCGTGAAATGCTATGCGGCCTATGAGAGGTCCATGTGTGAAGTGCCTTGGCCAAAATATGGATTTTCAAGGCCAAGGCACTCCACACGACACCTCACAGACCGTGAAGCCTCACACGGACCTTGTGGGGTTCATGTATGGTATGTCTTGGTCTAAAACTTCACGTTAAAGTCAATACTCCACACACAAAGCCAAGGGTCACCTGAAGGCACCTCTGCATGGTATGTATACCTTCACACGCACATGGAGGTCTCCCTGAAGTGTCAACTTGGTCCAAGACTTTCCAAAACCAAATTTCCAAGTTCCATTAAGGTCATTGTCATGACCCAAGCCTAGGGCCTAGACGTGACATGACGCATAGCGAACCCGAAAGGACCCCAAGCAAGCATCTAACATATCATTACATATCCTTGGTCGCAAAAGCAATAAAGTACGACAACAATAGAGTTAAATAGGGACAACGGGGCTAAGGGACAACTTTCATGTGATAAATGTCAAGAGTCAAGAAAGGTTCAAAGCTCATAACATTACACATGACACGTCCAACAAAACCTCTACTACATAGATAAGAGCGAGGTCCAAGACAAGCTACTGGGCTCACTCTCATAGTCAACATATACATAAAAGAAGATAGTCTTAAAGCATAGCATGAGATCATAAATATTGTCCCTGAAATGGAGGACTCTCCAAAGAGCTTGAGAGAAGTCATACTAGCTGCGGGGAGGAGGATGATCAAGTAGGGCACCGGTTCCTACATGGTGACATCATGTAGGCATAGAGTACGTGTTAGTACATTTGAATATACTAAGTGTGTAGGATTCAATGGAACAAGAGATAAGAACATAATGAAAATGTATAAGCATAGATAATGAGTAGCATATAATAATATGGCATGAATGTGAGATGTTATGGAGTAAATCATGCTTATGTAGAACATAGTACATGTGCAACAAGAGACCACTATCATATTGGTTGTCACACCCTACCACTTTTGGTGATTGAGGTACCAACCTAATCAGTGGCTGGTGGATCATTGCACCCTACCACCCTTGGTGATCGAGGTACAAATCCCTCAACATAGTCGGTGGATAGTCAAACCCTACCACCCTTAGTGATTAAGGTACCAACCCCATCAATTGGTTGGTGGATCGTCGAACCCTACCACCCCTGGTGACCGAGGTACAAACCCCGCGACATGGTTCTCTAGATACAAACCCCTCAATATGGTTGTCAAGGTACAAACCCCTCGACATAGTTACCTAGTGTGCAACCACCAAGTAGGGCATGGTCACATTCCAACACTATATAGAAGAAAACCATATAGATACGTTCATTTTATCATCATATAATCATTCAACTCATAATACCTGCATTGAACCTTCAATTCCTCAAGAAATCATAATCCAGACATTTTATCAAACACTTGGTGGGTGTGTAGTGCTAGTGTAAAACAATGTAATTCGAGAGTGAAATCATGCTAGAAAATTCAATGTAAAACCATCAATAGATACGTGGTAATACCGTCAAGCAACATACATCAACACCTTTATCAAATTGCACAATAGATCTTAGATCATAACTCAAAACATGATAAAACAACCATAATTTCATGAAACCCCAACATAGTGTGCAGTGAAATTCATAATAGATAAGTCCCATGAGTAAATCAACTTTAAATCATGAAATTTAGGTGGAAGAGAGCTTAAGTATCATGGGTGAAAGGAACCCATGAAAGAAACCTACATACCTTAGCTTTGGAGAATAACTTGATGAAGAATGGAGATGGAGACTTGAAGCTTGAATGAGAACCTTAAGAGCCGGATAAGTTTTGAGACTTGAATTTAGGAGTTGAAATATTGGCTAAGTGTCTGATTGAGTATTTGGGAATGTCTTGAATGATACGAGGGTGGAATAAGGCTAAGTATAGGCATTTTCACGTGTAGGAACTCTTAGGCCCAAGACCAAAGGCCTTGGACCGAGATAGAAAACTGAGCAACATTTGTAGTGAGGCACGCCCTTAGTGCATCGTGCCAGGGGTGCAAAAATCTCACTGGAATTCACTTTTCAGAAAAATAAAATTACAATTTGTTTGCTCTAAAATAGGGGTTAGACCCATTTTCTACTCAGCTTTACCCCATGAATAAGAATATGAAGTCGAATTTTTGATATCACTCACGAATTTTAAGATATATGGAAATTATGATTCTGGGCACTTATGAGGCACATTTTCGAGCACTTTTTGGGGTCATTAGTCATACAAAGTGTGGGTCCTTACATTCAGAGACAAACCTAGTTCTTGCTTATGCTTTGATATGATGAGACTTTACGACATCATTGTATTCTATCTTGAGGGTGAGCTAGTAGCTTATTTTAGACCCCGCTAAAGTTTATGATGTAGCGGCATATTTTGGACATTATGATATTGTAATTCCCCTAAAGGAAACTATGACTTTGACTCTTATGTTGTTATATTCTGCTTCCCTACTCTCTTATGAATAGCTTACTTTACCTTATGCATGCTTATGATATGAAAAGGAGGCTTGGATGGAGCGTCTTTAGGTGTCACATTCATTGTATCATGGCTAGTCCCTAGGTTTTGTTCATGGCAAACTTGATATCAGTGCACAAGGTTTCAAATCCTCCTAGGAAGTCTAACATGTTGCATCTAGTAGAATCTTGTTCATAGGTATGAAGCACGCCATATCTATAAGCGAGAGCCTATGAAATATTTAAGAAATCTTCACTTCTTCTGTGATTTATGTTGTGCCTTCAAGACTCTCATTTCCTAATTCTTATCCTTTGACATTTTCAGTAAATGCCTCCACGACATACTCCATTGCCCAGGGGAGTTGACGCTAATAAGGATTATGTTCCTCTATCTTCTCAAGTTCCTCAAGGTCGTCAAGTTGATCAAGTGACTAGTGAGGAGTTTAGGGATACTATCACTATGTTAGCTCAATTTGTTGCTTGTCCAAAGACACCAACTCCGGCTTCAAGGGTGAGAGACTTTGCTAGAAAGAATCTCTTGGAGTTTCATGGTTCTAAGGTAGATGAGAATCCACATGAATTTATTAGTGGGGTTTATAAGGTGGTGATGATTATGAGGGTATCATTCGAGGAGAAGGCTGAATTGGTGACTTACCAACCTTAGGGAGTTGCTCAAGTTTGGTTCACACAGTGGAAGTCCTAAAGCATAGAAGACGGTTCTTTTTATTGGGAAATGTTTAAGGCTGCTTTTGTTGATTTTTTCTTTCCTCTTGAGCTAAGGGAGGCAAAACTGAAACTTTATGAATATGAAGCAAGGTGGAGTGAGTGTGAGGGAGTATGTCATCAAGTTCACGAAGTTGTCTAAGTATGCTCCTTCTTTAGTTGCTGATTCTAGGGCCCACATGAACAAGTTCACCTTGGATGTTTCCATCAATTATTAGGAGCTTTTGGGGTTTTGGATAAATATTATAGGAGATTTGTTAAAGGATTTTCCTCCATTGCCTCCCCTTAGATGAAGTTGACCCAAAAGAATGTGAAATTCCAATGTTCTGACTAATGTGATAAAAGCTTCCAAATATTGATAAATCGTCTAACTCCATACCCTATTTTGACAATTCCCAAAGGTTCAGATGGTTTTTTCATTTACTTTGATACCTCACATCTAGGTTTGGATTGTATTTTGATGGAACATGGAAAGGTCATTGCATTTGCCTTAAGAAAATTAAAGGTACATGAAAGAAACTATCCAACTCACGATCTTGAGTTGTTGGTTGTTGTATTTGCATTGAAGATTCGGTGACACTATCTCCATGGGGTGACTTGACATATTCACTGCCACAAGAGTTTGCAATATGTGTTTATCCAAAGGGATTTAAGTCTAAGGCAAAGAAGGTGGTTGGAGCTTCTAAAAGATTACGACATAAGTGTAATGCATCACCCTAGTAAGGCTTATGTTGTGGTCAATGCTCTTAGTAGAATGCTTGTGGGGCAGCATTGTACATATTGAGGATGGAAAGAAAGAGTTAGCCAAATAAGTGAATTATTTGGCTCGTTTGGGTGTAAGGCTAAATGGCTTGTGCAATGGTTGTGTTCTTGTATAATATAGAATAGAATCATCTTCAATAGCAGAGTTAATGTAAAGCAAGACATGGATCCTACTTTGGTTGACTTGAAGAAGTTGGTGGTCGATAAGAAAGTTGAGGTCTTCGAGCAAATGGGAGATGGAGTACTTCACTAACAAGGGTGGTTATGTATCCCTAATGTGGATGGCCAAAGGGAAAAGATACATGATGAGGCTTATAAGTCTAGGTATTTTATTCATCTGGGATCCACCAAAATGTATAGAGATGCGAGAGAGGTATATTGGTGGAATGGTATAAAGAAAGACAGAGCAAGGTATGTGATGAGGTGCGTATATTGTCAACAAGTAAAGGTGGAACACCAAAGACCAGGTGGTTTACCCAAGATGTTGAGATACCTACTTAAATTGGGAGGAAGTGAATATAGATTTTACTATGGGGTTACCAAAGACTAGGAATCAATTTGATTCTATATGGGTGGTTGTTGATAGAATGACGAAAACAACCCACATTTTGCCAATAATGACTTTTTGTAGTGACGAAGATTATGCTAAAGTATCCATTCAAGAATTGGTAAGATTGCATGGAGTTCCACTGTCCACAATATCGGATCATAGTGCTCAATTTACTTCTTATTTTTGAAAGTCTTTCCAAAAAGTTCTTGATACAAAGGCAAAGCTAGGTACCACATTTCATCTCAAATGGATGGAAAACTTAAAAAACAATCCAAACATTGGAAGATATATTAAGGGCATGTTTACTTGATTTCAAAGGTGGCTGTAATAATCACCTACCTCTTATTAAGTTTGCTCACAGTAATAGTTTTCATTCAAGAATCAATATGGCACCGTTTGAAGCTTTTTAGCATAGATGGTGCAGGGCATTGGTCGGATGGTTCAAAGTTGGAGAGATGTCACTGATTAGACTAGATTCGTTTCTTCATTCTTTGGAGAAAGTAAAGCTCATAAGGAAAAAGTTGAAGGCCGCCCAAAGTCGTTAAAAATCATATGCCAATGTTAGAAGAAAGGACCTTGAGTTTGAGCAAAGTGATTAGGTGTATTTGAAGGTTTCACCTATGAAATGTGTAACGTGCTTTGGCAAAAAAGGAAAATTGAGCCTAAGATATATAGGACATTATGATATAGTGAAATCAATTGGGAAGGTAGCTTATGAAAAAATTTACCTATGGAGTTAGCTATAGTTCATTTGATGTTTCATGTGTTGATATTTAGGAAATTCATGGGTGATCCAAATTACATTATTCCATTGAAGGATGTGAATATAGAAGAAAATTTGACTTATGAAGAAGTACCACTTGAAATTTTCGACCGGCAAGTAAAAACACTGATAAATAAGGAAGTTGCATCCGTCAAAGTGTTATGGAGGAACCTACAAGTTGAGAGTGCTACTTGAGAAGCAGAGGCAAATATGCTGAAATGATATCCTTATCTCTTTTCTTCTATTCTAGCCTAAGGTACCTATATACAATCCATTCCTTCAAAATTCACACGAAAATGTCATACTCCATGCATGCATGATTATGAGACTGTTATTAAATAATGCTTAATGCACAAGTTGAATGATTTTATAAAAATGACATTTAAGTAGCATTTTATATTCATGTTGTGATGATGGTTATGTTTCTACTCTATCCAAGCTTGCTTTTACCTCACTCAAAAACGAATATCCCAAGAGGGATATATTGTAATGTTCTACAATTTGAAAATCCTAGAAAAATGAAAACGTTGCAGAAAGAAGGAGCCTGACTGCATGAACCAAATCTACAACTCATGTATTGAACCATGGGTCATAGATAAGCTTCGTCGTTGAGGTCCACAAGTTGGTAAAAAATCTTGTTCACTGGAAGCCATTGTACAAGGGATATTATGAATCATGCATGTGAATATGACTCATAAATGGAGTCATGAAAGGGACCCAGAAGGATGAAACATTTTCCAAGTATTGGAGGTTCCTACACAGGTATCTATAGTCTGTAAGTGGAGCTATGGACCATAATGTGAACTCGTGGCTTAGAAGGTACAATTTTCAGTAGGTAAAATTTTGTGATATGTATTGTACAAGGGCAAAGTACAACCCACACTTCTTTGTACGGTCTGTTTATCGTGACTCATAGATGATTCTGATAGTTTTTAAATGGAGGGCCTTTGGTCATTTTGATCTGTTTGACCTCTAAACTATATCGTTTTGATCTCTCTAACTAACTTAACCAAGTCAAATCCCATAAATCTATCCTAGATCATTCTAACTTATTCACTCTCAAAAACCTCCAAATTCAAAAAATTTCTCTAAGCAAGGATTCCATTGCAGATAGGGGTTCAAGGTCTTACTAACGATTTCAAGCTCTATTCACACTAATTGTTAGGATTTTCTACTTGAGTTATGTAAGGCTTGATTCATAGACTAAATTCATTCATAGAGTCTAAAGCAAAACCTTTTGTTCTCCAAGTTGCCTGGTGAAATCTTATGGATTTTATGAGTTGATTCCAAATACTTAAGTTATGATTACTACGTGATTATTATACTTAATTATGTATAAATTATGAAGAATTATATTAATTCTATCATTTTTCAAGTGAATGCAAGTAATTTCAAGTATATGATAATTAGGGCTTGTTGAATTGATGTGGATTTCTTTGTTAATGATCCAAATTGATTTCAATTGCATGATTCCTACATGATTTTTATCTAGTTGCATGATTTTACCTTAATTGCTCATGAACCCAAGCATGACTCTAATTTTCTATGACAAAGTTATAATTTTCATGAATATGATTCTAGGAATAATTTGTTCATGGTGATGATATGATGAAGGTGACTTAAGACCCTAATAATGATGAAATAATGATAAGATGGAGAGTATACTCACACTATTTGCAAAATTATGTAGATGGACTATTCCTATAATATGAGATATTCTCATAAGATTATAATACGTTTTTAACCAGTTAAGAACATATGATTTTGATGAAATATAAATTATATTAAAAGCTACGAATATGCATGATTATGTATTCCATTGGATATGACTTAGCACTTATGAGCTTGTGTAGGAAGGAGTATCTCCAAATGTCCTTATATAAATCCTCAAGTCTCATAATTACATGCTACTGTGGGCTTATGATTATGTGCCTATAATACTAGCTAATGAATTCATATAGCATTATGTTCATGTGATACTCCTTGTATTAGGATAGAGCCTAGAGGGTAGGGTCTTGATGTACTTGTGATATTTACCATGCTAGGATAGAGTCTATAGGGTAAGGATTGAGTCTACCTTGAAAAAGTAGATTCCTCTTTCATTTTGTGTAGAGGGAACATCGGGATTTCATGTAATAGTACACATGGTCTTATTGTCGATTATGGTCTTATTCTCACATATGTATATAAGATTATGAGAGGTTTGATGATGCTTCTACTCATGATTTTAAACATGCATTGCTCATGCATATCTTGTCCTTATTCTATTGTTATGATTCTGCATTTTGTTACTATGTTATAATGTTCTTTGATGCATGACATACCTACATACTTAGTGCATTCTACGTAGTAACACATATTATTTTCCTACATGACCTTACCATATAGGGATCCGTGATGACGAGACTATTTCTCCACTTTATGGCAATAGTTGGACTTGATCACTGAAGATAGTTGGTGAATTTCCAAACTTTGGGGACAAACCTAGTGCTTGCTTATGCTTTGATATGATGAGACTTTATGATTTCATTGTTATTCTAGCTTGAAAGTGAACTAGTACCATATTCTAGATTACCATGATCTATGATGTAGAGGCATATTTTGGACATTATGATGTTGTAATTCCCCTAAGAGAAACTATGACTTTAACGTTGTCATGTTACGATTACTTACTCTTATGAATTTCTACCTTATGTGTTCTTATGATTTGAACAAAGCCTTGGATGGGGTGCCTTTGGGTGTCACATTCGCCGTGCCACGTCTAGGCCCTAAGTTCGGATCGAGACACTCTTAGTCTGGTGTCCATATCTTCCATCTATCTCATACCATAGCCATATTCATTTTCCTAACTAAATAGGTAATGTTTTGTGGTGCTATTATCATTTTAACATCGTCCATAATTAAAGCAATAAGCTAGATTCCCTTCGGATATTGGATAATGGCGGGAGCACTTCCCCTTCTTCATATTCTATGTAGAAGTAGCGGTGGTGCCAGGGATTGCATCACTCCACTCATTGGTGTTACCATGCTACTATCGGATGTCACCTCCGTTAGATTCTCCATCATGGGGGTGGGGGAGGGGGGTTTAATCTGGTTGTTCTTCCATCATTTCTTTCGAGAGACCAACTAGACCAATAAATATGCTTGGTTTTCAAAGCACTTGATTAAGGGTAAGTTACTAAAAAAAACTTCTTACTTTCTAAGAGTGAGTAAATTTTTTAAGAGGTTGTCATATATTACTTGTTCATATTATTAAAAATATATGTTCCAAATTACCTTTCAATCAACAAATAAAGATAAAATCAATCAATTTTTGCCTATGTTTCCCTTAATTAATTCTTTTTCAAGATGTAAGTATCTAGAATTTTAAAAAAAGCTTCTTGCATTGTAAATCTTGGTATTGATGATTCCCCTGTGATAAACATAAGAGAAAAATGTACAAGTAATATGATATCGAAGACGTAGCATTTGATGGACGAATTTCATTGAAAAAAAAAACTTTTATTCTGTGGACATTAGTACAAACCAAAAGAAAAATGTACTAGAGCTTAATTTTAGTAGTTTTGGAATTCTGATGAACTTCTTATGTACAGCGAATTTCATTTCATTCAGTTTGATTTACTTTTCTTTATAGTTCATTTCAAAAGAGTATTTTTTTTAATGCTTTTTAGTAATTCTTTAATTTCATATTTTCAAATAACATGTTTAAAATTTCATGAAAAGAATGAAATTTTGATATATTTAACATATCTTTAGTTTCAGATTGCAAAATTCAAAAATTCTCTACATTTTTTAAACTCTGTGTCAAATCAAAATAAACCAATTGAAACTGAAAACATACAATTTAATGGTCCATTAGTTGGAGGCCAGGAGAAAGGTTGTTTCATATTCCTAATTTCTTTTTTGGTGGGGACAGATAGCCTAGAGCGGTGAAGGGTTTCTTTCATCTTCCTTTAAATTGAATGCAAAGTAGCTAACAACAACTAATATATATATAATAGGAAGGAAGTCTAGCTTAAGACCATGTCAAGTGGCAGCCTATGATTAAAATATGTGTTAGTTTTAGGATAAATTAGTTAGGTTATATAATAAATAACTAATTTTAAAATCTTTCCTTAAAATATCATATTTTTGATGGAGAATTCAAATTTAATATTTAATAAAATAAAAATAATATTACTATTAACAATAATTCTAGCTTAAATGACTGGATTTCTTGCACATAATTTTAGTCAAGAATAAACTGAATCCGTTTTAGGGATAAGAGGTCTTAAATGGCATCAAAATAATAATATCCATTTTAGATATTAATATTTATAGAAAATTTAAAAATAAA
>JAABOM020061586.1:0-10896 GCA_011800125.2 Solanum clarkiae
CTAAACTTAATTTTGTTGAATCAATTATTTTTAGGTATCTAAACTTAATTTTGTACATAGCAAATAAAATGCTACCAAACATAGTACTAACTATGTTAGTTTTAATATATGAATAATTTCACGAGCTAACCAGCATCCGAACTTAGTTCCTGAATATCAATCTTTATTTAAACAAATATATACAAATTTACTAGTGAATCCAGATCAATATATATTTATTTAAAATTAGAAAAATACTAATACAAATAAAGGTATACTAATTTTGTAATAAATACGAACAAATATATCTAATAGTAGTGTATGTCAATCTATTAGATGAATAAGATTAATGAATACAAATGTAAACAGATATATAAAAATATTTTAAGTACATAT
Source organism: Solanum clarkiae (assembly GCA_011800125.2). Classification (NCBI taxonomy): domain Eukaryota; kingdom Viridiplantae; phylum Streptophyta; class Magnoliopsida; order Solanales; family Solanaceae; genus Solanum; species Solanum clarkiae. Next base: position 376 of record JAABOM020061586.1, read on the forward strand.
GGATTGAGTTTCTCAGCATAGCTTCTAGCAATCAATTAAGGAAAATAATTTATAGATGATGGGCTCGTAGAAATGTCTTTTGAAAGAAAATAATTTGTAGATGATGGACTCGTAGAAGTATCTTTCGAAAGAAAATAATTTATAGATGATGGACTCGTAGAAATATCTTTTGAAAGAAAAATAGTCATAATTAAATACCCTTTGTTAAGGAGAGAGATATTTCTAAATAAATCTTTACTAATTTTATACTTTTTGCTATTTTAAGGAGAGAAATAATTCTAAATAAATTTTTTACTAATTTTAAGGAGAGTTAATTTTAAATAAATATTTTGTTAGTTTTAAGGAAGATAATTCTAAATAAATCTTTCGCTAAGTTTTAAGGAGAAATGGTTGGAAGTCAAAAGAAAGAGCTAGTGTGAATAGAAATTTCACCCATATTTTTGTAACTATGGCTATTAAAATGTTAATTTTTTTAGGGCTTTTATCTGCAAAATATTTATCTGGCAAAAAAATTATTAAGTTGTACATGTGTGTTGGTCCCTCATGAATCATTTTAATTCATACCATTCTAATTGGTTAAGGAGCCAAGGGACTAGGCCGCTTAACCCCTTACTTTCGTAGAAAAATGTCATGATTCAAAATTGAGTGTGATGACACTTTTCTTTAACTCAACAACATAAGTCAATCTAAGATAATAATAAAATATTATGGAAGCAAAACCAATAATACAATCTAAACGGCCACAAATTAAGGCATAAGTGACATAATCAAATCTGAAACCATCACAAAACTAGTATCGCATGTGCAAATATTTATATATTACAATAAAACCCCAAATAAATAATACAAGTCTCAATTATCTTTTTGTCTCAAACAGAACAAAACTAAATAAAAAGTCTGATAGTTTTGAGAATAGGCGACGAACAAGCAACTACCTTTCAATATATCATTGATTGGGTGGGAAAGAAGAATAGAAATATCAACTAGATCCGAGCTCACAATCTACACAAATGTTGATGTTGCCCCTACACCGGAGGAAAGTGCGGAACTACTTGTTAAAGTAGACTCCGTCAAGCCTAAGTGGATCTACTAAGCTACATAAATGATCGAGTCTCTACTAACGGGTGACCTTGTAAGGAATCGAGTCTCTACTAACGAGTGATCCTTCTTATACTATGATCGCATGTAGTAATGGAACAATGGGATTTGCTACTAACAGGTCATGCCTTAACTACCTGGTAAGCCTTGATTCCAAGGTCCACTCAATGCATAGTAAACTCTTAATAAAATAGTGATAATCATAAACTATATAGTCGCATCAATCATGTCATATCATGAGAGGAAAATTATCTACTAACTGTCCATTATTCATAAAGCATAGTTAGAGAATAGTTTTTTACTCTTAACTCATGCCATGTAAGTATAGAACTTTCATCATTACATGAGAGAACTCATAATTATTCTGTCACACCCTAAGATGGTACCTTAGGCATAACTGATACTCGGAGACTATTGCTAGTCCCCAAGCGAATCACCTAGTCTTATTACATTCGTTCTATCAATTCATTAGGAGAAGATAACAAAGAAATAGTGAGCCATCAGTGGACTATCAACTCTGTCTATCATGAAGAGTACGAAATAAAAGGGCAATCTCAGTATAAAGAAGGGAAAGGGGAAAAAGAACCCCAAAGGTCAATTATCATATGTCTATGTCATGAATTCTCTATGACTATTGTCCAAGAAGATACCATGATAGGTCATGGCTATCACAATCAAAGAAATAACTCTAAATAGAGAAAAGATAAATATGTCCTTCGAAGGCAAGAGAGGACTCACCAAGTCTCTGTCTGGGGAGCTGTGAACCTCAATGATTAGCTTACTAAAGTCCTTCATCTACAGAATCTGCATCATAAATAATACAACACCAAAAGAACGTTAGTGTATGGAATGTACTGTATGTAAAATAGGGTAAAGTAAACTATAATAAATGGCATCATCTCATCAATCACTCAACCTCAAATCAGAGTAAGGAATAGAACTCTAAAGCATCAGCATCGATCAAGACTCATACTATCACATCAACATCAGAACACTATCATCAGGGGACCTATCTGGGAGTTTCTTGGACCTATACCCATCACCTATGAGTCGGTGATGGTACAACGAAGTAATGTCGTTACGACATCTACCGGTACCTTGCCAGGGTGAAAGGGTGTACATCAAAGGTTATGTTAACGTCAAGTCCTCTTTTGGGACTAAGAAAACATTTATTCTCACTGTCCAATCCTCTGCTACGCTGGCCATGTAGTTAATAAGTGCGAGCAGGACTCACTCTTACCCATTTTTGGTGTTTAATACTCCTCCCAGGACTCAATATGCTCATAACCATCAACATTAAAGTTTTCTCATCATTTAGTCTCCTTTGGACAAGGGCATAATCTCATTTCATCATCTCTCAACTCCGGAATATTAGGATCACTCTTTAAAACTCATATGTGACCTCGTAAATGTTCTAAGAGACTCACACTCCATCAATTTCAGAAACATTATCATCAGTACTCACTCAAATCAAGACTCAAACCACATCAATATGCATACATATGTAATCGGGGCTCTAGACATCAACCCCTAGCTAGATTCATTCATAAATTCTTTCGCAAATAAATATGCATAGTATGCACAATAACTCAATAAATTAGTTGAACAAATAATTAAAGTTATGATAGATATCTACTTACGAAATTACATATAGCATAATAGTAGTTTTCAAGAAAATTGTAACATAAATCCATCACCTATCAATTATCAACTTATTTTAATCCTGGGGGCATATAGGAGAATAATCACATGCTCTGGGTAGCCTTTACATACTTGATATGGAGTTTGACACTCAATTTCTCAAGAAATCAATCTCAATCCCTAGAACCCTTGCTCTTTCTCCTCTTTTTCACTCAAGGCCTCTTCTTAGATTTTGCATAAGGACTTTAGAATAGGTTTTTGAAACCCTTTAAGGCTAAAAAAGACTTGTATTGATCGTGAATCAAGTTTAGAAGGAGGTGGAGAAAAGTCTAAAATGCCTCTCAAAAGATTTAAAACTTTTAAACTTCAGTGGAACAAGTCGGGGGACCAGGTCCGCGACGCGGACATATCGTGCACCTGTGTATTTCTGGAATTTCAACTCTCGTTGAAAACTAAAAAAAATCTAAGTGTGGATCAGCAATGAGTTCGTATCACGGTCCTGTCACATACCCTCACTATTTTTGGTTAAACTTGCGAAAATTATTTCTCGACCCGGTTGCTCTAAAATTGGATCGAGACTATTTCTCACTCGATTTCCCACACTGATCGCAAATCTGATCTCAGATTTTTCATCGAAGCTTTAGAAGATGTGTTATGCATATGATTACGTTCTAGGGGCATTTCAATAATATTACGAGGTGTTACATATTCATACTTGACTACAATAGCATCATAAAAGTTACTTTCACCACTTGCATGTACTTGAAAGCTTTATAAATTCATGATCACAAACACAACTTGTCATTGAAATTCATAGAAAAATACATAGGTTCATATGGAATCAACTTAAAAATCATATAATTGTATTTGAGATCATGCATAATCATATAGAATAATATTCACCAATCATAATTTATAAGACCCCATTAAGAAATTCATAAGTCCATACTTGAAATTACCTTAATAAATGAATCAATGTAATACTATATTGAAATCATGCAATTTAACTTAAATCATGCATAATAACAATGAATACAATTAATTGGAATCACAATTGAAACAATTCCATAATTAGTAGTATGAACCATGGATTAGCAACAACAACAACAACATACCCAGTAAAATCCCACAAGTGGATCTGGGGAAGGTAGATTGTACATAGAAGTAGAGATGTTATTTCCTAAAACCCTCAGCTCAAAATCTATAAGCAGAAAAAACTAGATATGACGAAAAAATGGAATGTAACCGAAGGGAAAGGAATAGCTTATGCGACTAACAATAATTTGCACATGATAGTATGTAAATTTGATAAAACTAACACATAGACGCCAAATAATGAAAAAAATGAATGTAGTACTGGTAATAATACTACTACAAATACTAGTAATTATAAGAAGAGTGCTACTAATGATATTAAAAAGAAGACGAAGGAAAAGAGGAAGAAGAAGACAAGGAAGAGAAGAGGAAGAGGAAGAAGAAGAAGAGCTTAGCCTGCTACTCTAATTCGCGACCTCCACTTCTTTCTATCTAAGGTCATGTCCTCAGTGAGGTCGAGCTCCGCCATGTCCTGTTTGATCACCTTCCCCCAGTACTTCTTCGGTCTACCTCTACCCCTCCTAGTAACACCAACAACTAGCGTCTCGCATCTCCTAACAGGAGCATCGATACTCCTTCTCTGCATATATCTAAACCATCGCAGTTTCGCTTCTCTCATCTTGTCGTGCACTGGGGCCACCTCTAGTTTCTTCCGAATTGTATCATTCCTAACCTTGTCGCTCCTGGTGAATCTGCACATCCATTGCAGCATTCGCATCTCTGCGATATGCATCTTCTGAACATGAATATTTTTAATTGGCCAACACTCCACCCCATATAGTAGCATTGGTCTAACCACCACTCGGTAGAACTGACCTTTAAGTTTAGGTGGTATCTTTTTGTCATACAATACTCCAGAGCCAAGCCTCCATTTTGTCTATGCTGCCCCAATACGATGTGTGACGTCATCCTCAATATCGCCACTACTCTGGATGATGGACCCTAGATACTTGAACCTTTCCCTTTTGGGGATAGGTTGAGTGGCAAGCCTCACCTCAGAGTTCGCTACCTCCCTCTCAACGCTGAATTTACACTCCAAGTATTCAGTTTTCGTCCTGTTCAATTTGAATCCTTTGGACTCCAAGGCGTGTCTCCAGGCCTCCAACCTTTCATTAACTTTAGTCTGAGACTCGTCAATTAATACTATATCATCTGCAAATAGCATACACCATGGTACCTCTTCCTTTAAAGACCGTGTCAACTCGTCCATTACCACAACAAACAAGAAAGGGCTCAGCGCAGAACCCTGATGGAGTCCCATCTCAATAGGGAAATAGTTAGAGTCTCCTCCCACCGTTTTTACCCGAGTTTTCGATCCATCGTATGTGTCTTTAATCGCCCTTTGACTTAGTCACAGGGACACCTTTCGCCTCTAAACACCCCTATAAGACCTCCCTTGGGACTTTGCCATATGCCTTCTCGAGATCGATGAATACCATATGAAGGTCCTTCTTTCTATTCCTATATTTCTCTACTAACCTTCGCAAATCATCAAAACTCACAAAATTAAAAGAAATTCATGCATAATTGACTAAATAAATATTAATTAAACTTAATTCATGGAATTCAAAGAGAATTATATTGCAATTCAAGTAGTCCATCGCCTTTTCATTTTAGTTTTACTCGCCAATTTACATCTTCGGTCACAATCAATATAAAAATGAGATTAAAATCGAATTCTATGAAATTTTTTGGTATTTTGTGAAAGATGAATTCATATGTGTCTAACCAAACAATAATTTTTATCCGAATAAAAAGATATTTTTAAATTTTTTATACTAGGAATTAAAAGTAACAAGTAACTAAAGCAATAAATTATCTAGGCAATTTTTTCCTTAAAACAATACTCTTATTTCATACTCTCATAACTCACTTCCAAATCAGATATCAAATGACTCTTTAGAAAAGAATCTTTTTATCTATAAAATTAATATCATGTTTGAGTCGCAATTTAAAAATTCACATAACTAATTCATCATAGATTATAAGGAAACTGATATATCATCTTATGTAAGGTCGAAGATGAGAAATTAATACCCACGTAACCAATACTTTCATCATTCATCAACAATACTTCCATAAAATCTTTTGTCAACCTTGTCGATGTGGGGTTAGAGTTCAATTGAGTTTAGGCAAATCCTGGTGAGGTGGGGCAAACCTCAGCGTAAGTTTAGGCAAATCCTATGTGGTGGGGCAAACCTCAGCGAGGACGCTGAATCCATAGAGGGGGTGTATATAACAACCAATCTTGAGATGAGATGTCCCACATCGGAAAAAACAAGATAAATGCTAGTTATATAAGTAAAGAGTTGGTCTATATACTGTGAGGCGCCTTTTGAGGTGAGCCCAAAGGGACAAATCGATAATGGGCTAGGGCCAAGAGCAGATAATACTTCATAGTGTTGGGCTCGATCGTTTAGTGTGATGGATAAAGACATTTGATCACAGGATAAAAATACAAGCAACAACCTACTCTAGAGGTAGAGAGGCTATTTCATAACTTATCTTGGGATTAAGTCATCCCTCTTCCTGGGGGATATACTAATTCCGGGATAACTTATCCCCGGATAACAAGGATAAATGACAAATGTATCATTTTAAACCTTTTCTATATCTCATTTTGAATATTTATGTATATTTACATTATCTTTTAATATAATATATAATCACATTTACAACCTTCACTTCTTATTTTTATGATATTTCTTCATATTTTTTTATTAAAAAATTACACTATAGAACATAATTTTTATTGACTAATTCAAAAAAAAAAATCTTATTTTTTTAATTTTGATTATTCATAAATCTTTTACTTTAACAAACTTAAAAGTAGAAGTTCTATTTTAAATTAAATAAAAAGAAAGTTTTATTTTAAATGCATACCATGTACACATAAAAATATTTAAGACTATATAGCATGAAATTTTTATTTTAAAAATGAATATTGAATAACTAAAGCTAACAAAGAAAATACATAAAAAAAACTAATATAGTGAAGAGTATTTTTATAAACAAACAATATATTCTTAAAATTTATGTAATAAATTAAATACCCAATAAAAAATTATCTTAATATAACTTATCCCATCATTACTAATCTCAGCATAACTTATGCCATGATAACTTATCCCAGCTTTATTTTAATTTAAACCAAACAACCTCTAAGTATTGTTTTAATTACATGGTGTATAGATAATGGAATAGAGGAATGATTTTTTTAGACATTGAATTAACATTTAACCATAAATTTGAGAAGATTTAGAAAATTTGATTTTAGAAAAAAGGTTGCGACTAATTTTTAGATTTTTACTTACAATTTTTTCACCCGAGTAAAATGTATAGTAAAATAAACCTTTAAATTTCAAAATCACAATTTTAAAAATTATGACCAAAATAAAAACTAAGAATTATTTCAACTATTTAATATATTTGGAGGATATATAAAAAGGACTAAAATAATCCAATCCAATATATTATTTTGATTTCGAGCTTCGTTTCTATCGCTCTTCATTGGGAGCTCCGCTCCTTCGAGCTCCCGGCGAACACTGATGCGGAGCTCCGCCGCTCTCCGCTGAGTTCGACCACTGATGGCAGCTCCATTGTCTCCGATGAAAGAGTCGATTGATGAGGAACCCGGTGTACTTCTCCATCTCATCGGTGTTCACGGGAGTTCATTCATATTAATTAGGTATTTTCGTATCATTTGCCCAGTTTTATTAAGTTCTTTCGTTTTTTATGGCTTGAAGATGATAAAAATGGTTGATTTGTTGGAATTTTGGCATAAATTGTTGGTTAGAATCGTTAGACATATAGATGTGATTGAGGTCTAGTTTAATTTTCACATGTTTACCCATCATGGCACTTTGTAGCCACGAAGGACCATTTTAATAGTGATTTATCTGGGTTCTATGGCTAATACTGGCTGTGGGTGAGGATGATAACAACTGTAGAAAATTCTTGAATCTTTATAAAGGCATGATTTGAAGAAGATGATTCTGAGAGAGGGGAAAATGATGTATGAAGTCTATGTGATGGGTTATCACTGTTGAAAAAGAGGGTGAAATTAGCTGTTTAATCCCTTGTCGGGTGTTCAAATCCTATAAAAATACCCCGAACATTATCAATTCAACAAGATTTCACAACCATGGACCTTTATACATAAAGCAATTCTGACAGCTAATTCTTGTCATAAATCTGGTTACATTCTCATGGTCATTAAGGGAAAATTCCAGTCACTGAGTTTATGGAGACCAAGAGATTTGTTACGAACAAAAACTGACCTAAGGACATCTGTGACGTGTTATATTTCAGTGGCAACTTTTATACAATCAGTTATAGTGGTTAGATGCTTGCAAAACTACACCTAAGGTGCTAATGCTTCTGTTTTGGTCTAAGTTTCTCAACTTCCAGGAATCAACCCCAATCATATCAATATTACAAATGATTGTTTGGGTGCGTACTTCTAAGTTAAAGAAGTTGGCCAGTTGGACATGAAGGTGTTCAACTTAGCAGATGGTAGTATCCAGCCACATTTTGATGGTGTTTACCGCAGCCGTGTTTGTCCTCCAATTTTGGTAATACAAAATCCTTGTTGAGTGAGTCATTTTTCTATATTACTCTTTTTGTTATTCTATACGTTCTTGTTTTACCCTGGAAATCAACTAGATTTTTTTCAGAGAGCATTTAAAACATGTCATTTACCTTTAGACTTGGATGATGCATCTTTGTTGTTAAAATATAATTGTGACCAAGTTATTCCCATTAGTTGTTAGCCTGCTTCAAGGTATGTTTTGTTGGATGGCGGAAGGATTTATCAAGGAACATGTAGTTTCCTTAGTGTTTTCTTTAGTAAGTTTCCACTCATTAATAAATGAACATGTTTAATGGATTTGTAAATAAATTTTCTTTTTGAAAATAATGGAACTTTTTCATATCTCATTTTTTTATTTCTAAGGCTTTTAGGAGGATCAACATTTCTATGATGACGTTAAGATTAGGAGAAAATGATGGCAAATATACTGATGGAGAAACAATTAGATACAAGCAATAGATTGTTTTATGTTGTTCTGGACCCTTACTGTTGTGTGACCTGAGATGAAATTGTTTGGTCCTTTTCTGCTGTTCTCTCTTATTGCTTGCTAACTTTTGTTTGAAGATGATATCCATACTTATATAGTGATATGTTTTTATCATTATTCTGTTTCTTGTAGTTTCTTTGTGATTTTAACCCTTATCAGACTGGTTAAGTCAAATTAAGTCGAAAATAGCCGGTTAGCAAATATAAATGTGAACGTACTTGGTATAAATCTTGTTTACCAAATTTTCGAGTTTAGCGGACGTACTTGAATAATTCATTCCACTATTTAGTTAACTATGTAAAGATGTTGCCTGTTTGCATTAGTCTTGTTGGCAATTTTGCATGTTTAACTCCCCAAGAACTTGAGAAGTTTGTACACTGGAATTTCTGATTTGAAATTTGAGAAATCCATGGAATCTGAAACCTTGAAGTTCGTAAAACACGGAATAGGATATGAGGAAGATATTACTGATGAACTGCTGTGTTCCATTTATTCTTGATATAGCTTTTGGCCATTTATGTACTATCACACTTTCAGGCAGGCGTCCTTTCATCCATCAAATCCAGTTACATCTGTTGATATTCATAAGATTTTTGCGAATCTTGGGCAAAAGCACATGCTTTTAAAGAGAAACTCGGTGCTGTAAAGCTCCCGCTATGTGTGGGGTTTAGGGAAGGACCGGAACAAGGGTCAGAAGCACATGTTTCTGACTCAAATCATGTTGGATATTCAAGAGTGAAGCAGAATTTGCATCTTCACTTCTCATGTAAGTTGGTTTTGCTGCTCAACTCAAACATGCCATATTTTAACTGCTATTTGTAAAAGGTGCATATTGTTTCTCAAGTAGGATCTAACTTTAGCTTATCATATTGTGTTATATATACTGTGAGACAATGAGACCATGTTACTGTTAAAGCTCAAAGAACTCAATCCTTTGAGTTATCAATAATCTGTCAGATCAAAATTTCCCACTCCTCTTATTTCCTGTTCACAATTATGTCCCCGTTCTAGCTTTGAGAAAGGGGGTTTCTTGTAGTAACTTGTATCACTAACGAGAATTGTTCAAGGTCATGATGAAGGGGGCAAAAATGGAGCCATATGCAAATCAGTTTGAGATTGAGGCATAGTTTCTGTTGTTTTACCAAATGAATAGTGATAAGCATGAGCTTCACAAACAAGTCATACCTTCAAGTAATCTTCATGTAATGAATATATACGGGTAAGGAAGGATAGAAGAAACTAATGAATTTTCCTAGTGGTTATATATCAAGATACTACTACAACCAATACATCAATATTTCTAATTGTTTGAACTTCTTTTTGTTTCGCTTTACATATGTAAAATGTATGTTGATAAATAAAGATAAAAGGGCTCTCTATAGCTAACACATTTTTATTGTCAATCATAACTCACCAAAGTGGTCATTTTCTGTGTTAATGTTGTGCAAGCAAAAATTCACGAACTAAGTTTGGATGCTGGTTAGCTCGTGAAATTATTCATGTATTAAAACTAACATAGTTAGTACTATGTGTGGTAGCATTTTATTTGCTATGTACAAAATTAAGTTTAGATACCTAAAAATAATTGATTCAACAAAATTAAGTTTAG
>JAABOM020061587.1:0-10896 GCA_011800125.2 Solanum clarkiae
ATTGTGATGATCATCAATTTAAGAAAGTATATGTAATTTAACAGAAATTTTCAAGATATCATGCAATACATTTTCAAACAAGACTCATAGACTTTATCTATCAACCTACTATATTAAAAGGGGTAGATGGATGAACAATCCCATATTTTTGGGTAGCCTTTATATACCTGTGATGACGAATTCCCAACTTTCCTTCAAGAATTTGGACCTAGACTTTGAAACCCTTAACTCTTTCTTCTTCTCTCAGAACTCCCATTGAAAATGTAGAAAAATAATGGGTTTTGAACCCTCAATCGCTAATAAACGACCTTTAAAATACATTTTAGGACTTAAGATAGAGTGGAGAATGACCAAAAGCCCCTTCCCGAATTAAAATAAATATTTTAAAAACTTGCACATTGGTCCACGACACACCAAGGGCGCGGACCAGTATATTTTTGTATTTTTTTGGAATTTCAAATTCCCATCGAAAAAAAAAAAGACAAAGTGTTGCTCTGCGGCCCCTCCGCGCCAGGGCGCGGATCAATACTATTTCCTCATTAATTAGCAAAAAATATTTTTTGACCCAGTTGCTCTTAAATCGGATCGAGACCATTTTTCCACTTGATTTTCCGCACTGATCACAAATTCAGTCTCGAATTTCATGGCTTTGGAAGACACATCATGCACACGATTACATTTAGGGCTATTAATAATTTTATGGGGTGTTACATACGTGGAATGTACTGCATGTAAACGGGTTAAAAGTAAACACTTAAAGCTCAAACCAATCAACAGACTCGAATTAAGGCTCAACTCTTCATCTTATAACTCAACTCAAGAAATCATGCAAGTTTTTAAGTTTGAAATCATGCTTTAGAAATAGACTTAGTGTTTAAATGTAACTTAGTTCGAAAATCATGATATGTTCAACTCAAGTGTTGCTGGGAAGTTTCTCTAACCGACATAACTCTCCACCACCATGAGTTTTTTTGGTAATGTACAATGAATGTGGCATCATTTCCTCACCCATCCTTAATTTGCCACGGAAAAGGACGCGTTAACCTCTATCTCTCTCGAAACCCAAGAGAGTGTTCCTAGAATGGGAACATGGGCCACTAGAATTATCCTGTGCGACCATCCTACACTGGCTACGTAGTTCTGGGCTGACTCTTCTCACCCAACTCGGTGCTCAATACTCCTTCCAAGACTAAAATATGCTCATCAACTCAAACTCATCTCAATCAACTCAATCCCAACTTTCTCAATCAACTCTATGACTCAAATTGGGAACTCAAACAATGCAACTCAAGACTCAATTCATGTTATACAAGAATTTAAAACTCAAGAACCATGGGATTTAAAACATGTGATTCATACTCGTGATTTTAACTCAGTAAATAAAGGGGTGCATGGATGAACATAATCCAATGCTTTAGGTAGCCTTATATATCTGGAACGAAGATCAACACCAATTTCCACAGAGAATTCAACTCCAACTCAAGGCTTTAGACTCCTCTTCTCTTCTCATTAACCGTCACTTTGAACGCTAAGAAAAATGGGTTTGTAACGCTTAATTTTGAGGAACACGTCCTTAATGCTCGTTTATTTGACTTAAAATAGGTTGGGAATATCCAAAATACCCTTCCCAAAATTAAAATAAAAATCATCACGAAAGTTGCACTGGTTCGGGACGCGCCAGGGGTGCGAACCAGTGTATTTTCCCTCAAAAATTCCTCCGAACGAAATTTTTCTTCCCGTCAAAAAGTTTAAAAAAAGAAATACAAGTGTTCGTCTGGTCCTTGGTGCGACGAGCCTGGGGCGCATATCAACACTATCTCCGATTTAATTATCAAAAATTAATTTTTGACTCGCTTGCTCTAAAATCGAGTCAAGACCATTTTTCCACCCAGTTTTTTGTGTTGATCGTAAATTTGATCTTGGTTTTTTCATTCGATCTTGGGAAGATGCGTTATGCACACGATTTCATTCTAGGGATATTTCGATAATTTCGCGGGGTATTACAAATTAGTTGTAGACTATCTTACTACTTTTTAATTAAATGAAAAAATAAAATTCACTTTGATGATATATCCTTCTTTTAGGATAATTATGGTAAATATTTATTATTTTAGTATCTATATTTACTAGACTTGAACAAATATCTCAAGTGCTAAATGATCTTCAGGTATATTAAATATATTTGTTTTGACTAAATGTGGTTACAGATATATATGAGAAACAAGAAAAGAAATTTAATGATATTGTGATGCACATTGCTCAAATAATTTCAATAATTAACTTCCACTATTTAAATCAAGATGCATAGACCTAGCGTATTAGGTATGATATACTCAAGCGAAGAAAATAATTATGCTTCAAAGCTTGTGTAGGTAAAAACTGACAATAAGGATACTCATCTTGGTTGAGCCTAATAAAAGTTAAACAATCAAGAACTTGACAAATCATGGCCTGTAACACAATTTATCAAAAATTTGGTTAAGTTGATTGTACGTCAACAAATTATGAAATTAAAGACTGAAGAAATTGAACATTTTCAAAACAAAATCAATATACCAATTTAAGTAATTTTAGTGGCTGAGAATTTTAAAATATCAATTAAGACAATATCTAATACATGTGAAAAGAACCAATTTAATTGCTACTTTTTAACTGATTAAAATATTTATTGAGGAATATGTGATGATCTAATCTCCCTAGTCATGATGGTTGTAATGACCTCAAAGGTCATTTTTGATATTTTAAAAAAATCATTGTTTTACTTCTACTGATAGTTGTCCCAACTCCTATTTGATTGATTGTGAAAATTGATTTTTTAAAGATTTATAAAATAGTTGAGGTTTTGTTAAGGAGTTGAGTTTTTAAAGGCTCAAATTGCTTAATTTTGAGTTTTGGATTAATTTGGAGTTTCAAGTATCAGAATAGAATTTATAAATTTCATCAGTTACAAAATGTAAAAATTGGTCTAGGAGATTTGTTGAGCCTAATAAACTAGAGCATTCCCTAAGGATACTTATCTTTATTGAGAGCCTAATAACAGTTCAACAATCAAGAACTTACAAATCATGGACTGTAACACAATTTATCAAAAAATTGATTAAGTTTATTGTAAGTCAACAAATTATAAAGTCAAAGATTGAAAAAATTGAGCATTTTCAAAATAGAATTACATATACAAATTTAAGTAATTTTAGTGGCTAAGAATTTAAAAATACCAATTAAGATAATATCTAAAATGAGTGAAAAGAACCAATTTAATTGCTATTCTTTAACTGATTGAAATATTTATTGAGGAATATGTCATGATCTGATCTCCTGTAATACCCATCACTACTAAAATGGAGGCATAATTGTCTTTCAACAAAAAGAGGGTTAAATAAGTATTTAACTTTAAATAGATATATTTAACAATTCATATTAGTTGGGCTCAGCCATTGAAGGCCCAAAATGTGAAGAAAGAGGGCCACATATTGTAGGAATTAGACTTTAAGCAAAAGGGTTGTTCAGCCGCTTGAAGAAATGAAAAAAAAGGAAAATTAACGGAAATACCATATTATGTTTAAGTATTTTCAAATATTCCCTACTATTTCTATAAATTTCTAAAATTTTTATTTTCTTATTACGCCTGATTCACTTCTTCACACGCTGCGTTCTTTTTTCAACTTCATCTTTATTTTTTTTTCTCCCAGCTTCTTTGCATTCTTTTTAAACTAAAATCTAAAATTTCTTCACTTTTCATCAAACCCTTGCCTGCCTACCTGCAAAGTTTCACTTTTGATTCAACTAATTTGAACTGAGAAGAAGAAGAAGAAGCCATGGGAGAAAGGAAGGTTTTAAACAAGGTTTAAATCAAGCTTCTTTGCGTTCTTGTTTTTCAATTTTTTGCATTTTCTTTTTCATCCATCCTTTGTTTGATTCATTATGAAAATATAGTGATTTTTGTGAGTTTTGGTATAGCGAAAATTATGCACGTGAGGTGTTCGATAAAATGCTTAGTTGAAAATACAGCATGACTCAATGCATTAGATAACTTATATAAAAATTGTATAACCAACAATCATACAAATAATGATGTATCATGTGTTAAGATACTCTGCATTGAATATAAACAAGTTTTCACAAAAATGAATCAAGATATATAATATACCACATGTATAATTCAATTCATCAGATAACTTATATATGTTTGTATAACAATGGATCATACAATATGATTCGCTGCAATAAAATAGCTTAACACATGGTTGATTAACTGGATCATGACTTATGAATCATCATATGAGTGTCAGTGTATCCGCATAGTATCCTGTGTATCCGCGTAACTTACATAGGTTTGTATAACAATACATCATACAATATGATTCATTGCAATAAAATAGTCAACACATGTCTGATTCACTAAATCAGATATTGATTACAATGAATCATGACTTATGAATCATGTATGGCGCTAGTGTATTCGCATAAATGGCAGTGTATTCGCATAACTGATATTTTATGAGATTTTTGTAAATATGAAAAAAGTTGGGATAAATTGAAATTTCTTTACTTCATAAGTTATGCAAAAAAAAAAAATTCATAGCTGCTGCCACATTCCAGACAACAGTAGAATGTAAGGAGAAAAAATTCAAAGTCTTGAGCCGAGTAAAGAGGAAAGTAGAAGAAGAATGTGATGTTTTTAAACTTAATCTATCAATTTGATAAGTGTATATCATGGCTATTGAGTTAGGGTTGAGAGTTAAGAAAATAAGAGTCAAAGAGATAGAGGAATTGTCAAATTCCCGAGACTAGATGTAAATCTTTGTGCTATCGTCCTCAACCGCCTTACTAAAGTTCCTAGTCTAGAAAAATTACTTTGTGTGTTAAAGCATAGATATAAGTTTTTATGATTAAACAAATTATTTACAGAATGATATGAATTAATATTTTGAAGGATTTATAAGAATTGTTTTAGCAAGGCGACAGATAGCCAAATAACTTGTTTGAGCAAAAACGGGATATGGACGTTTAGAATTATGACTCAATTGTTGCTTAAATTGGTGGTCATCTTGTTAATGAATAAGATAGACATATAAGAGTCAAATTTGAACCCCAAGGGTTAGGTGTTTAAATAGTTATTATTGAATTAGCCTTAACAAGGAAGTTAACTTGAGATTGATATGATATGATGATAGATTGATTGAAGGAAGTCTTTCGGATTACTTGAGTGATGAGTTTGGTACTCAAACACAAGTACAACGAGTAGTAATCTTAACATAAGTTTGTGTTTTATAAGTTTTCATAATTTTTACATGATTATAAAGTGAATTGCTATTGAATTTGCATATAGGATAAGTCCTTTTACTTGATATGATACCGATATAGTTATTTGTATTTTATAAGACAAATATATTGAAATTGAGATGATTACCGTTATTGAAAGGATTTGATATTTACTTGAGATATAAGTACTTTTACATGCGTTTTTCATTAAGTTTTGACATGATATGATTATAAGATTGAAATGCCTTGTACTGCTTTAAAAAAGCTTATATGGTTTATAAAGAAAGTTTTAATGTGAGTTGACCTTGATGAATCTATAGCTAACAGCGAGTTCGTTAGACTTGGTGTACCTTGTATTTACCTATTACAGATAGAGCCCTCGCTATGGGAAGGTAGAACTAGCATACCATTACCGATATCCCTCGAGTAAGGATTTACTCATATGAGATTTACAGTTATCGTCTATTCTTTTAAGAAGATAGACATACCGATTACTAATTACATGATTTATTCTTGGAAAACTCCCAATTCTGTATATAATTTGATATGAAAGTGTTTTACTGAGTTTGATATGAAAGTGTTTTACTGAGTTTGATATGAAAGTGTTTACTGAGTTTTGATATGAAAGTGTTTTACTGATTTTGATATGAAAGTATTTTACTAAGTTTGATATGAGAATGTTTTATTGAGTTTGATATGAAAGCGTTTTAGTGGGTTTATTTTCAAAGGGTTAAGTTGTTTTGCTTATATGACACAACAAGATTGATTATAACTATTGATTTGTGAAAGAACATTTATTACATGATTTTAATTATTATACTAGCATATTTTCTAACTTGTCCCTCACTAAAATGATTGTGGTTATTATTATTACTCACTGAGTTAGTGTCTCACTCCTCGCTATATTTTTTCTCTAGAGAATACAGGTGATATTGACATGAATTTCGTTAGTTAGAGCTAACAAGTGGATTCCATGGTGAGCCCCACACTTGTTCGCGTGGGAAATAAGTTTATTTTTATGGACCTTTCTTAAATTCTTAGAAAATTGCTCCGTAGTCATCTCCTTTACAAGAGTCATAAGTATGTATTCATGTTGTAGTCATGAGATTAGATTTAGATTTCTTTTCATATTTGGAGATGGATTGATATTATTGTATAGCAATTGGATTGTTGATGGATGTTGTGGTTAAATCTAGAGATGTTATTAATTGTGTTATTGATATTTGAGCCAAAAACAAAGGAAATTCTGCTCTGATTTTCTATAGAATTCTAGTAAGGCTTGCTTTGGGATTTCCTCCTTAGCACCGCTCATGATCCTATATTGGGTTGTGATAAAGTTGGTATCAGAGCTTAGGTTGTTCCTATGACTATGGAGCACACATTAGTAGTAGAATCTCAATTATGATTATGTTGCCAGCCCTTTCTATAATCGTGATTCTGCAAAAACATGATAGAATGTGTCTCGTCTTTCTTTTTCCCTCAGGGTGCAATTAATAGGGTCAAATGTCTTAAGTTTAGTATTCCAATAACAAGAATAGTCCAAAGGTTTGGAGGCATCAAGGCCACCGTTGTAAGCACCTTCTCTTCCAATTAAGGGTAATGAGGAAAAGTAGTTGGAAAGGCCAAGAAAGAAGCCACTATGAGAAATTTTTCGAGTACCTATGTGATCTGTAATATATCTCTTCTCTGAAAAAAATAGTATTGTACCACTTTAGCAACATGGTGTATTATCATTAACACGTTTAGGTTCTCATGTCAAACCAGAGAGATAAATAGACATAAGGAAGAGAGTGAAGCACCAAACAGGGCCCAAGACCAA
This sequence comes from Solanum clarkiae, assembly GCA_011800125.2. NCBI lineage: Eukaryota > Viridiplantae > Streptophyta > Magnoliopsida > Solanales > Solanaceae > Solanum > Solanum clarkiae. Next base: position 7,082 of record JAABOM020061587.1, read on the forward strand.
CTTCAAGCAGGTAAAAAGATTCTTCATTGTCTAGGAAAATTTTTTTTCCTTAAGTGTTTCTAAAGATGAAACCTCCCATATCTGTAGGTTCTAACAACTCAAAGATCTTTAAAGACTCTTGGAAAGATCCCTAGTGAAATACGTAAAGCTTTACAAGTTTTAGAATGTTACAACAAGAGTACTATAGATCCGGCAGCTGACAAAACTATGAATATAACGAAATAAATAATATGATATCGTACAGTTAAAAATACCAAAAAGGGGAATACCTTCAAATTGAGACAATTTACTAAGTTATTCATGGATTATTTTCTTCTTGACAGCTGAAAGCATGTAATTTTGGTGAGTAGTTGAAGATACTTGTTCAATGATGGATTGAACTGGAATATGACTCCCGATCGTTCGATAGGCCACATATGCTCCTACTTACCATCTGCCTTCGTATTTCTTTAGATTTAGAGGTTTTTTTTAGACAATTGGTTAGCCCTTAAATGACTTTACGAATGAAAACCTTAACCTACTTTGAGGTAGTTGATGCCACTAAAGGATTGTGAATATATCATATATCATCATATCATCATATCATATATTATTAAAAGTGGGAAGATTTTACGTTCAAAATTCAATTACAAAAATGCCCTTCACTAATTTTTTTTTTTTACAAAAACTAATTATATTGCAATAAATATAATTAGACCATTAAATATTTTCTAATGAATTGCTTGGATGAGAAACTAAATTTATTATAATCTTTTCAATTTCTTGGAGTTACCTTTTTATTTAATACTTATTGTGAATATACACTATACTAAGGGTTAAACGTGCTACGTGGAAAAAAAAAACTGAAACAATAATCATTTAACTATCTTAATTTCAGTATTAAATATGCTCAAGTGTTTTCCGATCCAATTTCCAAATATGTGTAATCGCTGCAGCACTCAATGAATATGGAGGAAGTGGCTTTTAACTCTGTGTCAAAAAAATTCGTATGCATTTTACTCTATTTTGCTCTAGCTTAAATTTTTTTTCCTTTCTGTTTTGTTATTAATGTTTCTTTTATTTATCCGATATTTTAAAATTTTTAAATATCACTTTAAGATCAAGAAACATATTTATTATTTTTCCCCTAATACATTTTTTTATTTCTCTATTAATTTTGTTGCAGGAAAATCAGAAGTCATATTTTTAACAATTAAGTGGTATTTATTTGTTTTAAATTTCGTGTGCAACCTCTATTAATTACAATATTACTTGTGCAATACTATTTAGTAATTGGACGATATTATTTGCTTTAAAATTCAATTATGATTGTTATATATTCATCTTCAAATTGATTGTAATATGATCTCTTTTCCTTTTGATTTTTCATTTAATTGCACTAATGATTAATTTGTATACCTCTTGATATTCTTCAATATCCATTATATGTAACTTAAAAGTGAATTTTGTGAATATTTTAATTTATATGCTCAAACATATACTTTCTGTTGATTTTTAGGAATAAATTATTCAAAATGAAGAGCTGAAGTTGTTCTTGCCATCATGTAATGAGGTAATTATCAAAATTATCATCTTAAGTATATCTTATATGCATAAACTTTTTATTTAACTAACCTAGAAGTTTGTCACTAGAACAAGTCTTTTTCTGTACATCATTTATTTTATATCCTTCCGCGCTATATTTTATATTATTTAATGAATAAAACATATATGACAAAACTAATATTGTTAATTTTAGCATTTTCCATTTTCTAACTCAATTTTTCTATTATGTGAAAAAATTAATAATAATCATAGACAAACGTGGGAAGCTCGAAAGTGCAAAGTTGGATTACCATTTTACCCTATATTAAATTAAAATATTATAAAATGTCAAATTAATTAAATATTAATAGTAGATGGATATCTTGTATATTGAATTGATTATTAAATTTAATATAGAAATATTAATGAATAATTAGGCGACGAATGAGTTTTTAATGGATGATGATAGAAAAGAAAGATAAAAAGTTTATTGATAAATGTTAAACAATGGCGATGAATATGAGTATTGATAAATGCTAATCGTTACTACTTCCTTAACATTTATTTTTTGTTTCTTAAAACTTCCGTATAATTAACAATGGCAATGAATGTGACAATTGATAAATGCTAACCATTTACACATTATTATTTCTTCACATTTATTTATTTTTTTATGTTGCTTCAAATACAAAATTAAATTATCATTTTAACTCTATACTAAATCAAAGTTATTTATAGTCATACTAATTATAATTGAATTGATTATTTAATTAGGGTTCTATTTTATAATGCATTATGACTCCCATCAAGGTGAAAATTGAAAAATTCACCTTGATGAACAAACATAAATGAAGTTAATAGTATTTTATTGTCCTAAATACGTTTTAAAAGAATAAATATGCTAGATCTCTATTTATGTTGTCAAAAAAAGAGTCAATGTTCCATCACATTCTACCTGTTGTGTCTAAAGCCTCACTCTCTCATCTTTATGTGATGATTTGCTAGAATTTGATTATCTTTTCATCTTTCTTTTTTGTTTTGGTCGTAGAAATGGGATAAAATAAAATTTTATTGAAGAAAAATTAAGGTCAAGGGCTCAAGGCTCTAGAGGCAGCGTGGACGAGGGGTTGATTTGCACAACAGAAAAGTGATTTATCAACATGATGAATGATTTATCTTTTTTCGCTTATGTTCCTATTTTAATTATACTTATCTAATGGCAATTTGGGTGATAGTTAATTTTATGAGATAAATACTTTTATTGTATGTATATTTATAAATGTTTTGGTATGTATTTATCTTTAGATTGAAGTACTATATATCCCTAAATTAAAGTACCAACAATTTTACAAGATTTTCCAACCTCACTTATGAGTTATCACCTTCTTTTTTTTTTTTTATGTATATTGATTTTTATTTCACAGCACACAGAGAAAATCCAAGAATATATATGTCATTTGAAATTTTTCATTTAAAATATTTCATTTGAAATATGTCATTTGTAATATAAAATTTATATTAAGTATGTTTGGATAAACGTGCAACGTACGTTGTCATAACTAGTAACCTAATAAATGGTTGATCAAGCATTCACTCAAGATTGTCAAAAATCAAGAAATCTTTCTGTTGGAATCTTCTTAAAAGTCAAGGAGTTGGAAATTTAGAAATGCTTAAAAAAAAGGGACAATAGCGTTAGAACCCGTAAGTCCTTAATTGGTTCAAATTGGTAAAGTTTAGGACCAAATATGAATTTCTCCTAAAGTGTATTCCTTAAGAATTAAATTGTTAGTGGGGTCATGGTTGTGGCTTGTTTTGATTGGAGCAAGTGGAGGAATCGGGGCCTATATATATGTGCATATATATCTCTTGTACAAGGAAGTCTCCATACTTAGAAAAATAAAAGCACAAGGAAGCTGAAAAATAAACCCCTCTCGGGTTTTTGCAAAAGATTTTTTTTTTAATTTTTTCGAGTTTTCGATTATTTGACGCTTCAAGCTTGGTATATTGGATCCCCTAAGTGGTGTGGAAGTGTTAGTTTATCAAGAAAACGCTTGGTTTGACGGCTATGAAGATTTGAGTCTAGTAAGATATTGTAAAGTATGTAAATCTCTAGCTTCATTTATGCAAATTAGAGATTGTGGGGGTGTTCGGGATGTGTTAAATTGAAGGTAAAACATGAATAGAGGGTTGGTTGTTAGTTGAATTGTGAATTTTGAATTTGGGGTTCGAAATTGGGGTCAAGTTTGCATATGAGAATATAATGAATTATAATCATGTGTTTATGCTTAATT
>JAABOM020061588.1:0-10896 GCA_011800125.2 Solanum clarkiae
TCGATCCCCCTTCTTTTTCTCGATCTCTCCCTTAAAATCCAAGAGAAGCCGCCCCCAATAACTCCCCTCATCAATGCAATGGCTACCATTAGAAAAGGGGCGCCGGGTTTTTGGGAAAGGGAAGCACGACTTGGGAAAGGGGACGATTTTGGGAAAAAGGCGAGGCGTGGGGAAGGGGAAAGGGCGAGCGGCGAAGAAGAAAAAGGGAGGGGAAGGCGGCGGGTTAGGGTTTGGCGTTCTGGGAATTTGAAGAAGAAAGGAAGATGAAGAAAGGGGTCGGGGATGGGTATTAGGGGCGGTTGGGAATACTGCACGCGCCCGTTGAAAAATTTAATTATTTTTTTTATAAATAAATATCTAAAATGTTATAATATAAAAATAAAGCCCCCATGAATAATTTGACACCGTGGAGGGTAAAAATTGTGTGTCAACAATCGTAAATTCTCCATAATTGGATAAAAAAGATATTTGAATTCATTGATCTGATTATTCAAGTTCGTGTCATATAAAATTTACTTAAAAAACTCTCTACCAAAATTTTCTATTGTATCAAATTTCATGTTCCACAAGTTCTTACTAACTAAAAAGCTTTTATGTATTAATAATTGTTGCTTCTTTTAGCCTTCATTATTCCTTACATTACGCCTCAATCTCAAGCAAGTCGAAATAAAATATATGATTTACATTATTTGAAAGTTAATTTTAACTAGTTGAAGGAGGTTCGACATCCACTATATATAGATAAAAAAATAATTTTAACTATATAAAAATAATATAATTTCTGTCAAAAAAATTATTAAACGTTTACAAACAACATATTACGCCTCGTGTTCACACCTTAGGCACCCGGAACCATCCCTGGTCCCAAGAGAACCACTTGGCCTGGCCACTCTACTCAACGGAAGACTTAAGTGAATAGAAAATAACATACGAAATAAACTGTAATAGTCTGAACAATCTAACAAAGAAGTATCTCAATAACATCCGAAAATAAGAACTGAAACACTTGTCATATAGTCTATGGAACCTCTAACTAGAATAGTCTGAAACCACTACTAGGACAGGCCTACGATAGCCACAACTGAAAAGAGAATACTAGAGAGAAAAACATAAATAATGACTTCAAGCCTCTGACTGAGAAGAGGCCTTACCAAAAGCTGGATAGATGGCTAGTCCTCAACGGAGCATCTGCTGAGGGACTTTATCACCTGCGTCTGCATCATACAATGATATAGTTCCAGAGGACATCAGTACATGAAATGTACGGTATGTAAAATGGCCAAGACGGAAACTCAAGGTAAGGCGATATGTTCAAAGTAACTAAACCATATCTCAAAATAAAGTAGCATTAATAATAAATGCAATACATGTTGAAAATAGAACATATGCTGAAAGTCTGTATGTAAAATAATTTGCTTTAGCTTGGAGAGTTTCTCTAACCGACAACCACCACTATGAGTTTCGTGGTTATACAACGTCTTTCCCACGCTGCCAGAGCCCTCCCATACTTTGCCGAGGTAAGGAACGAAAATTAGAAGAGTGGATCCATCCCAAATCTGAGTCATTTCAGTGGCAAGGAGGAGTTGTATTTTTGGTACAATCCTATCCTATGCTGGCTATGTAGTTTATGAGTTCTAGTTGTTATTACTCTCCCTCATATCGATGCTCAATACTACTCCCAAAATAACTTTCATAATGCTCATAACTTAAAGATTAAGAGTTCTGAAAATATCTCTTTGATCTTATGGGACTTAGCCCAACTTAGCTTTTCTTAAGCTTTTCTCAACTTGTTTCTTTCTTTGACTCAAAATGGTATTCTTACAAGTATCTCAAAAACACAACTGTGTAACTCAGCTATCTTACAACACAAGGTTTTAAATACTTCTTATACTTAACTCAAACTGTGAACTTTATAACTTTTCATGAAATAGATATAGGGTCCTCATAATTTCAACCATAGTTGTAAATCTTGTCTCAATATCTTAATTCAATAATAAAATCAACAAAAATCATGATCCTTATCAAGAAAATATGCATGAACAGTATTTTGATGCAATTTGCTAGTAATGGAGTAAATTTTCATCTCAACTTGTAATTGTAATCTTGAGTGTAAGCTAATGACTAAAGGTTCTAAAATAGTAGAATAACTTTTGGAGAGCCTTATATACCTTGGGACTCAACTTCTTGGAAGAATTGGGGAGAATTCTTGAAATCCCTAATCTTGCCTTAACGTATATGTTTGAGTTCTTGGAAAACTTTTTCTAATGTTAGTGAGGTGAAATAGTATGTTTTAGGGATTAATTGGATGAAAACCGATGTACTTTAGGCTTAAGAAGGGTGAGAAGAGTCGAAACAACCCTTTCTTAGAAATAAAAAGAGAAATTTCACCCTGTAGTACCATGTCCACGTCGCGCCTGGGGCAGCAGACATGTGTATTACACTAAAATTCTTAGAATGCACCATTTTTCAGAAAACAAAAGAAATCACCAAGTGTAAGTCCGCATCCCGGGCATGTTGCACCCTGGGTGCGTATTCACACTAGTTTGGTTTTAATTATAAAAAAAATTTATTTTGACTCAGTTGCTCTAAAATCGGGTGAAGACCATTTTCCCACTCAGTTTTCTACGCTGATCGCAAATCAATCTTGGATTCACAAATGGAGCATGGGAAGCCGCGTTATGCGCATGTTTCCTTTCTAGGGGTAATTTTGGTAATTTCACTGAGTGTCACAGTATCTCCTCTTTGGGATCATTAGCCCTCGAATGACAATGATTTAAAGAGTTGGCTTAAAACGTACAAGATTACTTAACTTAAGCAAACATAAATCTTCGAGATCAATGGTGGAAATTTACCTTCAAGATCCTCATTGACGCCTACAAACAAGTTTGAATATTTGGCCTTCATATCTTCCTTTACTTCCTATGTGTCTTCCTCAACGAACTGGTTTCTCTACAATATGTTTATCGAAGCAATCTCCTTGGTCCTCAATTTGCGAACTTGTCGGTCTAGTATCAACACTGGGACCTCTTTATATGTCAAATTGTCTTTGACTCTAATACTCTCTATAGGCACAACCAGCGTGAGATCTCTCAAACACTTCTTAAGCATAGAAATATGGAATACTGGGTGAATAACAACTAACTCTGGTGGCAGTTCCAATTCATATACCACATTACCAACTCTCTTAAAAATCTGGCATGGCCCAATATATCGTAGATAGAGCTTCTCCTTTTTCCTGAATCTCATAACTCCCTTCATCGCTGACACCTTTAGGTACACCTAATCACCTACCTCAAATTTCAAATCCCTTCTCCTAATATCAGTGAGACTTTTATGGACTTTGGGTTGTATTTAGTATTTCTTGGATAACTTTTACCTTCTCCATAGCTTAATGGTGTAAATTAGGTCCTATCAATCCTGCCTTACCAACTTCAAACCACCCAATGGGTGATCTATGCCTTATCCTATAAAGGGCCTCATATGGTGCCTTTTGTATGCTAGCCTGGAAATTGTTGTTATAGGCAAAATCAATCAAGGATAAGTGATTATCATAGTTACCTCTAAAGTCTATCACACATGCCCTTAACATATCCTCAAGGGTCTGTATGGTCCGCTTTGGTTGCCCGTCTGTCTGGGAATGAAAGGATGTACTAAGATTCACCTTTCTACCAAGCCCTTTCTGAAAGGACTTCCAAAATTGTGCTGTGAACTGGGCTCCTCTGTATGAAATAATGGATATAGGGACCCCTGCAACCTAATAATATCCTTAATGTATATTCTGGCATAGTCCTTAGCTGTATTAGTCGTCTGGACAGGTAGAAAGTGAGCCAACTTGGTCATCTTGTCTACTATGACCCATATCGAATCATATTGTCTAAGAGGTCGAGGTAAGCCTCTTATGAAGTCCATGTTAATCATCTCCCACTTCCACTCTAGAATTTCAATATTGTGGGCCATACTACAAGGTCTTTGGTGCTCCACCTTAACTTGTTGGTAATTCGAGCATTTGGACACGAACTCTGCAATGTCCTTCTTCATGCCACCCCACCAATAAATCTTTTGTAGATCCCTATACATTTTTGTTACACCTGGGTGAAAAGAGTATCTGCGTTATGAGCCTCAGTTAGAATCCTATCTTTAAGGCCATTACCACTTGGCCAGACAATCTGCCTTGGTATCTCAGGACTCCATCTCCCCTTTTTGCAAACACTAATAATTTTTGTTTCTGAACATCTTCTTTCAGCTGAAGGAGGATAGGATCCCTGTCTTGCTTTTCCTTCACCTCCACTACCAAGGATGACTCTAGCCTATTTTTGATAATGGCACCACCCTTATCAGAATCCAAATGGGCTAGTCTGTGCATTCCTTAGCTAATTCTTTCTTTTCATCCCCAATGCATGCAGTGCTCCCCATGATCAACCTGCTAAGAGCATCAATAACAATATTAGCTTCACCTGGGTGGTAGAGGATGGTCATGTCATAGTCTTTCAACAGATCTAACCATCTTCTATGCCTCAAGTTTAACTCCTTCTGGATGAATACTTACTGCAAGCTTTTGTGGTCCGTAAATACATCTACATGCCCATCGTAGAGATAGTGTCTCCAGATTTTAAGAGCAAACACTACAGCAGCAAGCTCAAGATCATGAGTTGGATAGTTCTTCTCAAGAGTCTTAAGCTATATAGAGGCATATGTTATCAACTTGCCTCTTTGCATCAGTATGTATCCCAACCCAACTCTAGAAGCATCACAATATACCACAAAGCCATCAGCTCCCTCAGCTAGGGATAAGATCGGTGCTCTAGTCAGCCTAGTTTTCAACTCTTGAAAACTCTTCTCAAAAACTTCTTACCACACAAACTTAACCTTCTTCTGAGTTAGCTTGGTTAAGGGAGCTGAGATAGAAGAAAACCCTTCTACGAAATGCCTGTAGTAACCTGCCAAGCCCAAGAAACCTTTTATCTCAGTTGGAGTTGTGGGCCTTAGCCAATTCTTTACTTCTTCAATCTTTTGGAAATTAACTTGAATGCCTTCATCAGACATAATATGACTAAAAAATGCCACAGATGCTAACCAGAACTCACATTTGGAAAATTTGGCATCTAACTGCTGATCATTAAAGGTTTGAAGGATAATTCTAAGATGGTCAACATGTTCCTCCTTATTACAAGAGTAGATCAAGATGTCATCTATAAACACAATAAAGAAAATATCTAGCTACGACCTCAACACCCTGTTCATAAGATCCATGAAAGCTGCTAGTGCATTTGTCAGTCCAAATGACATGACCAAGAACTCATAATGACCATAGGGGTTTGTGAAAGCTATCTTAGGGATATCTCTTTCTCTAACCTTAAGATGATGGTACCCAGATCTGAGGTCTATTTTGGAAGAACAAGTAACACCCTGGAGTTGGTCAAATAGGTCATCAATTTTGGGAAGAGGATACTTGTTTTTTATGGTGACCTTATTTAACTGATGGTAATCTATGCACATTCTAAGGTTACCGTCCTTTTGCGCATGAAGAGAACCGGAGCACCCCAAGGTAAGATGTTTGGTCTAATGAAACCCTTATCTAGGAGGTCTTTCAGCTGTAATTTCAACTCTTTTAGCTCTGAAGGAGCCATACGATACGGAGGAATAGATATGGGCTGAGTATCTGGAAGGGTATCTATCCCAAAGTCTATCTCCCTATTAGGAAGGACTCCGGGAAGATCGTTAGGATAGACTTCTGGGAACTCATTCACAATTGGGACAGACTGGAGAGATGGTACCTCGGCACTAGAATCCTTGACTCTGACTAGGTGGTATATGCACCCTTTAGAAATTAACTTTCGGACTTTGAGATATGAGACAATCTGACCCTCAAGAAAAACTGAGCTACACCTCCACTCTAAGACTGGCTCATTAGGAAACTGAAATTTGACCACCCTGGTTCTGCAATCTATGGAGGCATAACAAACATGAAGCCAGTCCATGCCTAGGAGGATGTCAAAATCAACCATGTCTAACTCAACCAAATTAGCTACGATATCCTTATGATAAACTGATACTGGACAGCCCCTATAAATTCTTTGGGCTAGGATAGACCCTCCAGTAGGAGTGGAAATACTAAAAGGCTCAAAAAGACATTCTGGACTGACCCCAAACTTCATAGCTACATTGGAGTAACAAATGATAATGTGGCACCTGGGTCTAATAATGCATATACATCATAGGTAAAGACTTTGAGCATATCGGTAACCACATCTGGTGTGTTTACCTGCTCTTGTCTAGTGGTCATGGCATATAAGCGATTTGTACCCCCGCTTGCTCCTGATGTAGTACCCCTCTGATTAACTTACCCTGTGGTGCTGAAGAAACTGATTGAGATCCGTTATCTCTCATGTTCTGCCTCCCCATAGGACAATACTTCAAGAAGTGCCCCCACCTGACTACATTTGAAATAACCATTTGTGTCCATAAGACACTCCTCTTAGATGAGACTTGCCACATTTGCCATAAATAGGATAATGAGTCGATCCTTGAGCTGTGCTACCATGTGATTGGCTGCCCTGAAGCCTGCAATTCTGTGGTCCCTGCTCATTCCTGACCCTCAGTGCAAGTGTGCTAGCAGATGAGGGTGCTAGTCCAGATATCGACTGAAAGGATAAGTGATTGCCATTTCCACCCCCCTCTTACCTATCTCCTGGCCTGATGTCTTAGCCCTCTTGCTCCTGAACTCCTTCCTATCTTGCATTTTCTCCTCCTCTACCTGCTAAGTCATTAAGCGAGCTATGTCCATATCCCTAATCAACATAACATTCATGCCCTCCCTTTTGGTCATCCGAGAAAGGCCTAACACAACAGGTCAATCCTCGTATGCATGTCTGCCACCATAGTTGAGCATAATGGGATAGCTGAGTGAATTTAAGGCTATACTCCTGCACACTCATATTCTCTTGCTTCAGATTAAGAAATTCCCTCACCTTACCTGCCTCAACTCTCTAGGAAAGTACTGTCCCAGAAAGGCCTTCTCAAATACTGCCCAACTCAAAGCTGGCGCCACCTCTTCTGCTCTGCCTCCTTTCTACTGATCAAACCAGAGTCTAGCTACTCTTTGAGCTGGTAGGCAGCCAACTCAACCCGCTCAGCATCACATATGTAAACCTAAAATACTTTTTGGAGCTCCTTAATAAAGTTCTCAGGATCCTCCTTCACATTAGACCTCGTGAACTAAGGTGGGTTCATCCTCAAAAACTCACGAACCCTGGTGGTATCTGAACTATCATTCCTGCCATCTTCCTATCGACCTTCCTATGTAGTGACCGCCTGTGCCAGAGTCTGGATGGCCTAGCGAAGCTCCGCATTCGAGATATCCGCTTGCGGTGGTTACTCGATAGGCAAAGTTGGACCTCTAAGTCCCTTAGGAATTGGGCCAGGCTGGTTTGCATCCCGCTTGGCTAGGCCCCCTCTGCGCTTTGCTAGTCCATCCGATCTACGTGGAGGCATGATTTGAAAAACAAGGCATGAAAGCACAAGTTAGAAGGGACTTAACAAAGGTAAACTCTGAAGCACGAGAGGAAATAACAATTGATAGTGGCACTTTCTAATGCCATGTAGCTTCCTTATTATAGATGTGGCGCACTTCATACCCATAATGCAAACTCTAGTAGACACAGTTCCTAGACTCCCTAGGACTCTTGAACTTTTTGCTCTGATACCAAGTTTGTCACACTCCCAATTCACATCCTAGGTGTGGCCGGCACCCGGAACTATCCCTGGTCCCAAGTGAACCACTTGGCCTGGCTACTCTACTCAGTGAAAGACTTAAATGAATAGACAATGACATAGATAAGATGTACGAAATAAACGGAAAATAGTCTGAATAATCTAACAAAGAAGTATCTCAATAACACCCGAAAACAAGAACTGAAACACCTGCATATAGTCCATGGAACCTCTAAATAGAATAGTCTGAAACCACTACTAGGACAGGCCCATGGTAGCCAAAACTGGAAAGAGAATACTAGAGAGAAAAATATAAGTAATGACTTCAAGCCTCTGACTGAGAAGAGGCCTCACCAAAAGCTAGATAAATGGTTGGTCCTCAACGGAGCATCTGCTAAGGGACTCTGTCACCTATGTCTACATCATAAAACGATGCAGGTCTAGAGGACGTCAGTACGTTAAAAGTATGGTATGTAAAATGACCAAAGCAGAAACTCAAGGTAAGGCAATATGTTCAAAGTAACTAAACCATATCTCAAAAATAAAGTAGCATAAATAATAAATGCAATACATGCTGAAAATAGAACATATGGTGAAAGTCTCTATGTAAAACTAACTTGCTTTGACTTGACGAGTTTCTCTAACTGACAACCACCACTATGAACTTCGTGGTGATATAGTGTCTTGCCCACGCTGCCAGAACCATCCCATACTTTGCTAGGGTAAGGAATGAAAACTAGGGGAGTGGTTCATCTCAAAACTGAGTTATCTCAGTGGCAAGAAGGAGTTGTACTTTTGGTACAATCCTATCCGACGCTGGCTACGTAGTTTATGAGTTCGAGTTATTTCTACTCTCCCTCATATTAGTGCTCAATACTACTCCCAAAATAACTTTCATAATGCTCACAACTTAAAAAGTAAGAGTTCTCAATATATCTCTTTGATCTTTTGGGACTTAACCAACTTAGCTTTTCTTAAACTTTTCTCAACTTGTTTCTTTCTTTGACTGAAAATGGTATTCTTACAAGTATCTCAAAAACATTACTGTGTTACTTAGCTATCTTGCGACACAAGGTTTTAAATACTTCTTAAACTTAACTCAAACTATGAACTTTATAACTTTTTCATGAAATAGATATAGGGTTCTTATAATTTCAATCATAGCTATAAATCTTGTCTCAATATCTTAATTCAATAATAAAATCAACAAAAGTCATGATCCTTATCAAGAAAATATGCATGAACTATATTTTGATGCAATTTGCTACTAATGGAGTAAACTTTGATCTCAACTTGTAATTGTAATCTTGAGTGGAAGCTAATGATTAAAGAATCTAGAATAATAGTAGAATAAGTTTTGGAGAGCCTTACATTCATTGGGACTTAACTTCTTGGAAGAATTAGGGAGAACTCTTGGAAGCCCTAACCTCGCCTTAGAATATACACTTGAGTTCTTGGAAAGCTTTTTCTAACATTAGTAAGGTGAAATAGTATGTTTTAGAGATTAATTGGGTGACAACCGACGTACTTTAGGATTAAGAAGGGAGAAAAGTCAGAACTACCCTTTCTTACAAATAAAAAGAGAAATTTCAGCTAGTAATACCATGTATGTGTTGCGCCTGGGGCGTAGACATGTGTATTTCGCTAAATTCTCATAATGCGTCATTATTCAGGAAACCAAGGAAATCACCAAGTGTAAGTCCACATCTCAGGCGCGTCGCACCTTGGGTGCGCACTCACACTGGTTCGGTTTTAATTACGAAAATTATTATTTTGACTCGATTTGCTCTAAAATCGGGTCAAGATCTTTTTCCCACTCAGTTTTCACTGATCACAAGTTTGGTCTCAAATTTGCAAACGGAGTATGGGAAGATGCGTTATGCGCACGTTTTCTTTCTTGGGGTATTTTGATAATTCTACTGAGTGCCACACAACAAATAGTAATCAAAATTTCAAATCACTTAGGTCCGAGCATGTTATTTTTTATGTCCAGTCCTTTTGCATATGGAATATTTATTTTTCTTTGTTGGGAATGTCCACTTATTTTGAGCATGAGTAGACTATGATGATTTTGTGGGTTCCAATGTATTTCTGACAACTTCAAGAATAGGAGTAGGAGTCGAAGTATTGTGTGCACTGACACTTTCTTTATCTGGAATATCCATATCTGCAGAATCACATTTATCATTTAATATTAATTTATTTTGACAGTTTTCGATCAATCTTTCAACCACGTATACCTTTAAAATGGGTCTACTTTTATCTTTCAAATAAGTACACAAACTTATTTGTTTTTTTATCCTAAATGGAGCGGCCCTTTGTTTTTCACCGCAGCTATGCATGTAGGTGATGGCAAAATCTTTCAATTCACAATTTAGTTCACAATAGGATATGATTTTCTTTGCAAAATCTTCATACCTGACATCTCGGTCCACAATTATTGTTGTTGTCTTTATCATTTCTTTATTTTTGCACGATTGTTGAACTCGATCTATACACTATTGCAATCAACTCCTATTGTTATTTTATCCATCATTGAAAGTGGAGATCTGTACCAATATTATGATTTAAAAGAAAATTGATCATAATTTTATTTTGATTCTGCCTGCATTTGATGAAACAATTGCTTAAACACTTCCAACAATTGTTTCATCATTGATGCAATAGTAGAAGCATCTACAATAGTTTCTGAATATCTTTCAACAATTATTGAAACACATTCAGTAACTCATTTAACAATTATTGAAACATATTCAACAATTGTTGCAGCAACAGCTATAACACCTACAACAGTTGCTGAATATTGTCCAACAATTGTTGAAACACATTCAGTAACTCATTTAACAATTGTTGAAACATATTTAGCAATTGGTGCAGTAACAACTATAGCACCTATAACAGTTGCTAAATATCGTTCAACAATTGTTAAAACACATTCAGTAACTCATTTAATAATTGTTGAAACATATTCAACAATTGTTGCAGTAGCAACTAGAGCACCTACAACAGTTGTTGAATATCTTTCAACAATTGCTGAAACACATTCAGTAAATCATTTAACAATTGTTGAAATATATTCAATAATTGTTACAACAACAGCTAGAGCACCTACAACAGTTGTTGAATATCTTTCAACAATTGTTGAAATACATTCAATAACTTATTTAACAATTGTTGAAACATATT